>DWDT01003019.1:0-12864 GCA_018245595.1 Microceris scylla | reverse complement strand
ATTAATTAATTGTTTTAGATATTACTTCTACATTCGTCCTTAGTTTTCTTGGATTCTCATCACTTCAAACGTATTCGAGAGTTCACATGATTGTTTTTGAAGACAGACATGTTCCAATTTTCGGATTTTTCTTCGTTTATAATCAATTCGAAACCAGTCAATTACCCTTAGATTTGTGTTCGATATCTTCTCAAAATCCATGTACCTACTTGAAATCTTGTGGAAATTATAGATAATAATATGTAGTTGCGCCTTGTTTTTTTATACAAAAAATATCTGAATGTGTTAATGTGTGAGTCCAGTTCTTAAAGCGTCTCATTATAATCATATTTTATCGTGATTGAAATTTCGAAAACGTTGCTGTTCTATCTTACGATGTTACGTTGATAACGGGTCTCATGTCAGAATGAGAAGGTTAAGGCTATATATAACTAGTCTTACAAGTTTTTGCGACGACAAAAGTATTAAAATTTATCATAGGTGTTTTACTGTCAATAATTATGTACAGGAGTCGTTTCAATATGATCGGCCGGAATGTAAAGACATCATTAAATGTACATTCTTACGTCCTTTCTAAATTCATTGTTGCCTGAATTCACACTGCCCATTGCATAGTCATCAAACATACCTCTTCGGGGATTACAGGCGTGAAGTTACGAAGTTACGAATAACAAAATCTGATTAACAAACGACGGTCAGTACTTTATGCTATTTTTTTTTTCATATTCAATTATACATCGTTAAATTAATACTAAGTTATATATGTAACCAGCATTTACGTCTTAACCAGTTGGTCTTATTTAAAACCTTTTACTTTCGACGAAAATGTAAGTTGCAAAAATGCATCACGATTTACAGCCATGCATTTTAAATGATATAATTACTGTATTTAGTTATTATTGCTCCTCTTAATTCCGCGTACGAGGAAGTTTAAATCTCAAATGTTTCCTTGACTGTAAAATCCAAACTTACGAAGAAGAGCGCCTAAATTGAATTTTTTATAATGTAACACCACTTTTCTTAGAACTGCATATTTATTAACATTTAAGTAGCATAACGCTCGGAGATAGCGTATTTTATATTGATTTTATTTGTAAAATTTTATCATATAACATGACAACACTCCTCAACATTGATAATTAAGAATCACAAAACCGTATCACAATGTAGTAGATCTTTCATTATTATACTTTTTAACACAAAGCAGGTTGTTCTTGGACATTTTAATACACTATTTAGATTAAATTCGTCTCGTTTTATGATCAAAACGGTCGTACGTAGATCGTAAATTGTTTTTCGAATTGCACTGCAGATACTGTTGTTAACGGTGTTATCATCAAATGACGTAAGTGATTGTGTATATATGTACATATATGTTATTTTTATTATTGGAACACGATTTTAATTCAGAAACTCAATATTTTTTTGAAAATGTATTCGCTTATAAACAACTTCCTTCCACTTTCCGTGGTAACCTGGCCAATCTGTAACCATCAAGGACCCAGATAATATCACGTATCGGATTGTTTACAAATAGCAATCATACCTTGTTAAATTGCTGTTAGTAAAAAAATCATAGTTTTTTAATTTTTCTATGGATGAACAGCTCAACTGCTGTAATTGATAATGGGATTTACTCTTTACTAATTAATACAATGATAAAACATAGGCCGATTGGTTAAGCTTGTACTATTGTTGTTTGGCATTATATTCAATATAAAGGTAACTGACTATATATAGGTTGACTGCCTCTTTAGTCGAGTGGGTGCAAGTGTGACTGTCGATCGGAAGGTCCTGCATTCAAATTCCGCGTCGGTTATTATTGGATTTTTCTAATTTAGAATTTCTAGTAGTGACTTTGAGTCTGGATTTGTGCCCGGTGTATGGCAATAGGCTCACCACCTATTCCATAGGACTTTAAATGTAACTGGTGAACTACACTCCTACTACAATCTTCTGCCTACCCCTTCGGGCATTACAGGCGTGATGTTACGTATATAGATAACATACGTTTCTCGTGAAATTTCTTATACAACGAGCTGAGCTCATTAACATTATTAAATACTGATTAATTAATGTACAGAAAGCTGTCCTTCAACATGCGGTCTCCCTTTAGTGGAACTACTACCATCCCCTCCCAGTCCTTTTGTCATTGTCTGCCCTTGATCAAAACTATAAACGAACGCTGTCGCGAAGATTATTTTGTTTTTTCTTGTATTCTTTACTAAATACGTGAAAACGGCGGACATTTAATTCATCTTTTATTGCAAATATCGCTCTACATGGTGCGATGTTTTTGCAAGTTATCAAACCGAAATTCCATTCAAAACCTCAGGCAATTATTTTTAAATGTTTTATTAATATGTAGGTCATATTGTATTTTGATTAAAAGATACGAGAGCAGTTTCTGAATGTGTGCACCTAAACAGCGTTTATGTATGTATAGAGCAGTGATGGGCAAAGTACGGCCCGCAGGCCAACTCCTGCCCGCGAAAGTATTTAATCCGGCCCGCCGAGGGTCCATCGACATGGATAGTATATGGCCCGCTATAATTACGTTTGGACGGTCGAGAAGTATAAAGTAGGTTCTACTTAGTAGAATAATAGATGCATAACCTATAGGTGAAGCTAAACTAGCCGTGTAGTTCCTGTGTTGCTATTTATGTGTAGTAATTAATGTGTTGCAAGTCAATTTTATGATTAAAAGCTTTGACATAAAATGCATTTTTTCTATAATTCTGGCCCTCCTCTAGAAATTCTTAAACTTTGTGCCCCCCCCCCCAAAAAAAAAAAGTTTTCCCACCACTGCTATAGAGTGACGAATGTTTGTAAACCATGTTGGGTCTGTGAGCATAGAGTCACTTGGCACTCAGTGCCCACTGCCTACTTCGTAAAGGACCTAACGTGACGATATAATTAGACTGACTAGATAGAATACAATAGTGCCTAATATAGGTCTTTGCAGACCTGACCCGCTTCTTCGACTTTCATCACATTGTCCTCTTGTTACCCTGCCAGAGAATTGGCGTGATGTATAGTAATAATAATAATGTTTGCAGATTTCGTCACAATATTTTCATTGAACTTTACAGCAAGTAATAATGAATTTAAAAAACACACGACCTGGTGATGTCAGGATCTGTACGCCACCAGATACATATGAGTTACATGGATAACGGAACATTGTCTGTATCTCCCCGAAGATTCTTTTGGCGGCGGAGTGCAGTACATTCCCACGTTTTACAAGTTGCGTTTACGCCCCACTATGGAATAGGGGACATATTGATACACCTCGCTGACTTCATCTCAGTCTCCAGTGGCATTGACTCTAGCAGCTTTTATATAGACAATATCGAATTGTAACTTATCAATTTAGAGGCGTCATGATGGCTAAATTACATTATTGACGTAACGTGGCCTAAAAGAATTGCTTTTTAAGCAAAAAACTTGGTGATTTTTATTTTTTATTTTCAAAGGAATTTTTTAAATTTGCGTTGTACGTTTGTTTAACTAGACTCCTAAGGCAGAGGTAGAGCGCTTCGTTTACGTGACCTGTTAGCTCTACATTCCCCTATTAAATATACACATACCAAAGTGCACGCACATTTTTTACATTTTCGTTGACACTTTACACAACGTGTAAAGCCCGAAGACAGCCGTCTGTTTACTCCTGTAGTAAACTCATAAGTTGAACTAGTACTACAATTAATAAAATTCCGTCTATAAAACGTTTAACACTTTATTCCTTATTTTGTATTAAATATTTTGATAGACTAGGAAAATTCTTTTTTATGTTCCCTTACTTATTACCACTTATTTTTTATCGTTAACAAATCGTTTTAAAATATGCACATTTTTATATTTAAAAGGTATTTTTAATGTATCGATGCGAAAAAATATTTTTGAACTATTTCTGGACCTTTGGGTCAATTAACAATTGCATTACAATTTATCAAATCAATTTGCTTTAAATATGTATTTGATTTAGATAACATTAAGTACATTCAATATTAAATAACAACACAAAGTACTCATAAATCAGTAATATAACATAGCTTCATGCCTGTGTAGCCCCGAAGAGGTAGGCAGAAGAATGTAAATACATCCCACGATTTCATCCCACCATGGATTTGGGGGTGAGCCAATTGTCATATATTTGCTCACAAATCAAACTCTGACCTATTTAATAGCGATTTCAAGTTTTAAAAAACAAAAACTCGACTCACGAAACAGTCGAAATATCATAAACAAGTTATATATTTAATAGATGTTATATTAGTATGGTCTTAGCACATTGAACGGTTATTTCTGGCGTGGACGTTTACATGGTGTTCCGGTGTAATGGAATCATGACCTTGGTGCAAGCGGAGGATTCTATAAAATCGATAGAAGTACGACCCTCTTCGCGGATCGCGTTACACACGGTGGGCGTTTAAGATTACTGTCGTGTTGTGAGGACACACGGATCGGATTGCGAATTCTAGAAATTACATCTATCGAATGAATCGAACGACGCATTAAAGAGCAATAACCTCGTCATATTAAGTAGGTACGAAAGATCCCTTATGAATGAAGTTTAAAAATGTTAGATGTAATTTTTGTTTTTAATTTTAATATATACGTAGCAGAAAATTAGTTTACAAACATAGGAAATCTATATTTAACGGACACAGTGTCCAATTCAAGTCTGATGGCTACCTGATGTCAATACCATTTTAATTTCAAATAGAGTTCGTTAGAGATTTTTATTATAGATCAGATGTATTAATAATAATTATGAGAATTACTGAGAACGACGTTTCTATGGATCATTAACGAAAGAAATTGAACCAAAAACAAAATACAATTAAAAATGAAATTTCGTAATCCGTCACGTGGGTCAAATTCGGCGACGCAGAGGTTCGCCGTAGGCCTTAAAGGCAATGCGGCAGGGTGTGGGTGTGCGGGGGCGCGCGGGGGGAGTTACAGAGGATGGAGGTGAGATCATAGTGGCGAGTGGCCCGGGAGGCGATCAATATGTACATTGAACATACATACGTACCTATATAAATAACTGTACCTAACTTCTCGCAACTCGACTGTCTGCTCCAGATACTGCGCCAGAACCCCTTCCCCCGCGCCTCCAGCCTCGGTGCCATGTTGTTGACTCTTTTGTGCAAAAAAATTATTCAGTTTGAACCACGCAACATCACGCTAGGCGCTACAGCTATAAGTACAAACGATAATAAGTACTTCGATTTGGTATATAGTTTGTAACCTAAAATATTAACATTTTCTTGTTAATATTTTTATATGTATCAAGATTTATATGACTATTTACTGTTTTACTTTCGATATTAGTAAAAGGAAATGTCTAGTCATTCAGATGATAAATTACAATTTCGCTATTATGTATGTGTCTTATAGCAGATTTATTTAAAATTATAATTAAAATGTAATTCTGGCCGTACATCTTATCATTGTAAAGTATACTCAAAACTATGTGTACATATAATGTCATGTAGTAGTATAATAGTAGGCCTGTAGCCGGCGAAGTATGAATAATACGGGTATAAACCGCCAGCACTCCATTTCTCAATAGTTGAAACAGAATACTGCGGAATATTGTTTATGTTGACGTTAATTATGATTTAGATTAATCAACCATTTTTACTGACAAACATTTTGTTCAATTCTGTTCAAACATAAATAAGACTAAAACCTCACTGGTCCACTTAGGCTCGTTTTGCTCAATGTAAGACTTTTCATAACTGTTTGTGTATTTCCTGTTTCAAATCAAAGAGTACAAAGTTAAAATCAAAGAATACAGTAAGAGCTCCTTATTCACGGGGGATACGTTGCAAAAATATACCGCGAATACAGAAACCGCGATGGTAATTAGAATAGAATTAGGGGATACGTTCTAGAGTTCTAGAAAAGCAAAATGTATGTTAAAATTAAGCGAATTTATTAATAAGTTAGCAATTACAATCAATCGTTATTGTCAATATTAGACAAATCTTTAAAGAATTTAGTAATTGTTTCTTGCTTCGCCTCTTTTAAAAGATGTTAAAAATAAGAGATTCCTAAGCCATTCCTAAGCCTTCACTCAAGTTTTTTTAATTCAAGGTCTTGTTATCAGTGCTCGGTCGAGTCTCTTTTTCAGTGTAATGCGCAGTTAAAATTTCCTCCAAGTCGGTTTCAATCAAGTCAACCAAGTCAAGTCGGTTGTCAGTTGATTCTATCTGCTCGCAGGCATCTCGCCCTGTATCCTTTGCAACTTCAACAATATCTGCAGTTAAATTTTGAATTCGCATGGATTCTTCATCATTTCCAACAGTTAGTACCGGCCGTTACTAAAACGGAGCGTTAATAAAAGACACCGAATCTTTTTGTGTTTACCGATTGCATCCGCGAATAAGAGATTTTTAGCCGCGAATACAGGAACTGAAAACGCGAATAAGGAAACCGTGAATAAGGTGCTTTTACTGTACGATCAAATAAAATGTGAGCCGTTGCGAAATAAATACATATATATGGACCAATCAAAATAAAATATTCAGAATTTTTAATCAAGAGATGATTCTTTGTTTATCTTTTATTATATTTATTTAATTTAAAGATTAAAAATTCAGGAAATTTGTTTTTGATAATGAGACATTTAAATTCAACACATAAATAGTAATAATAATAATAATAATTCTGTAAAAGTAACATTCGATCCCTCTGGACAATTGGTGGATGATAACTAAATATTTTACAAAAATGTTGAACATAGCTTTATCAAGGTATCCTATAAATACTACATCTACTGTTGTTCCATATTTGGTCGCATGTTCTCTTAGATTATTGTTAATTTGCAATTGAAATTCTTCTTGGAGGGCCGTAATTAATGGCATTGAATCATCGTTCGCAAAATATGCATTGAAATTTTCACTTAAATTCAACGATAGTTCTTGTTTATTGGTTTTAAAATTCACTGCACCTTTTGGCTACATAGTCTCAGAAACAGTGTTTGATAAAGGATAAAACGTTCGGTTTGCTAAAAGCTTATACAAGTTTTTTTGCAGGCGCTGGCGTCAAGATGGAGCACTTCCAGGCGGCGCTCGATCCTCGTAAGCAGGAACTGCTGGAAGCTCGCTTTCTGGGCGCCAAGGTCAGTTCCCTTACATATTATGTATAGTATCCATCTAAGACCGATATTTGAATCATTTGGGACCAATATTTGTGTCATGTCTTTCGTTGTCATGTTCAAGACCATATTGCAGAGATTTGTGTGAGAGAGTAATATCGATCTACATACAGTACGGTTAGGAAAATGAAATAGGGTTATATGATTAATGAAAAATTTAGATACATATTCAATATTACATATTTATTTTATGATAGCTGTGTAAAACACGTAATCATTATGATACGTTGACTTATCGCGCGCCACTCAGTAGTCGTAACCGTGCGCGCCCACCAACTCGCTTGGATAATGATTATCATAAATCCATGTCTGTCACAAGTTGCTTGTGTAACCGACTAGTACTAAAACGTTCGCGCGGTCATTGTTTTGACCAAATATATTTTCCTGTTGTACAGTTTGTACTAATCATATATTTATGTAACGTTCGCATATTGTGCTTTATGAATAAATACAGGACATTCGCATTGAACTTGATTAACGAGTACTTAGTATCATTGGACGTGCTCGATGTTTTATTTTTAACATTTCTATCATTATGTTAAACGGTACAGGTATTAACGAATGCAGCGTGTCATTGAACACAGCACAAGTTTACTTCAGATACGGTTTAGGTGTTTTGGTATCGGCGGTGAGACGTTTCTGTCTCTTCTTACAGATACGGCAAATACTAGGGGTCATAAGTACGTTAGATAACGAAGAATCGTCTGCGTTATAGTTGCACTGTATTGGGATTTGTGTTTTAAGTGATTCATTAAATAATAACGATGATAAATGAGTGCATATTGATTTGGTCCGCGATCTCACATGCGGCGAGCGAGCGCGATGTTTGCGATAGGGGCTCTTTTGTTCGGCGGCGCGCTTCCTGCGCTCGGCGCGCGGTCGGCCGAGTGTCGGCGGCGCACTCGTTGCTATGTATCACTGGGCTACGTCACCGCGCCGCCTCACGCTTACGTGTACAAAAGAAAATGGCTGCACGCCGTCTCAATTAATGGAAACGCGAGTAATTCTATTATATCAAATCGTTATATGCGCTTCGATATGTTGTCGTATCGCTTTATTGATATGCCATTGATGGAATGCTGCCAATCTATTTTAACATGTCGAACTTGTGTTGTCGTGAATCAATTCACGTTCTATGAGTCCCTGAAATAAAATTAAAATGATAATTTTCAATAAATTCTTCCTTTGGTAATAAGGTGTTAGAAGAGTGAAATATTAGAAATAGAATAAGTAACTGTTCTGAAACTGTAGTTTGAATGAAAGAGCGAAGAAAGTGAGAATGTGTTATAATGTGTATAGTGTGTGGATGTGAAATGCGGGCAGAGGTAGGCCGATGGCAGCGAGCTAATCACGTGATCCCCGGCGATAGCGCGGCTCCAGCGCGCCCACCTGAGCCGCGCCATGCTGCTCGCTGATGCGCCTGTGTACATATTTATACGCGTACATTGTGCTCTCGGCCAAGTAAGTGATGTGGTAGATATGTAATTCCATTATGTGTCTCGCCTCCGTCCGCTCCCGCGCTCCCGCCCCTCCGGCGGCCTCCCTCGCTCGTCTTATTGACGCGTCATTTTACCGCGCCGGGGCATCGGTTTTATACGTCGTTGTTTTGTTCTATTGGTCATTCGAATGATCTAGTTTATCGATCACGTCCCATTTGTCGCTCACCGGAACGGTTTTGAGTGAGTAAATATTATGTTGAGTTTATTTAAAGTGAGCGATTCATTCACTCGTCCAAATATGTCTATATTATCAAGTATAAACCTTCTTTCTTTATCTGGCATTAGGTCCATCAGTACGAGACTAAACTCCCCATTTCGTGATTAGACGACAAGATGGCGGACAGACGTAAATAGTCCGTCGGTAAATGAATGTTTATAAGCAACCTTCCTACAAACGGATTAGTGCTCTCTCTGCCTGACTGAGCGCAGTGAAATAAACAACACCTCAATGCGCCTACATCGTTTTTCAATATAGATTTACTCATTGAAGAGAATAATTTATAACAATCAGAAAGTATTGAGAGCTTAATTTTAAAGTAGCCATTTGCTTTGTTATATCTAGCTACCGTTTGTTAAACAACTCCGTTTTCTATTGTTTGATAAATATTGGGAAATGCTATTATCACGAGTAACGTCATATTATTATATTGATATAACTGTTTCTCAGCCATGTGTGGAACGAAGTATTTGTATGGAAGTAGTTTTACTAAATTGTTATATTACACTCACTGTAAGGGCCTTCAAAAACTTAGTTGACTTGATCGCATTGATCGGGTGTTTACAGGTGAGCGCAGGAGAGATACTATTAGAAACTCAACGAGTGCCCGATTTCAAAATGGTGAGTTGAAACCTTTCCGTATGATTTGGCGTACTCGATATTTAGTAGAGTAATATAGTTAAGAATGTGCATCACCGTGAGATTGACGTATGATGCAGTCGGGCGCGAGGGCGGCGCTCGGGCGCACTCGCACGCCGCGGAGTGTGCGGAGTGCGACAAACATTTGCATGATGGCATGCGCTAATAATAGACCATTGTGGTGTCGTGGCACGCTTATAGCGCACTCACCTTGATGCCGATTAGGCTTTTCTCCGCAACACTATTGAATGCTATCGATTTACCTCGCGATATGATATTCCTCCTTACCCGTTCTACGGAATCCATTATTCCCACTTATTTGCGTAATTTCGAGATGTACTTAAATTCCTGTAATATGTAGGAGAACTCGAGCGGTAGTTTGTGTATACATTACGAGATATTTCGTTCGACATCGCGTAACGTAAACATAACACGTTCCACGAATAGAAATCTGAAAATAGCAACGCGATTCAAACGCTTACTCGACGTTTAGATTAAATTTCGAATATTTAATAATGTATATTTTTTAGATGGTATTAAGCGTAATGAGTGAAAAAGTCCATAAATTATGCAAATCATCAGTGCCAAGGTCGCTTACTGAGTGTTTTTTCATGAATTGTGTTATTGTAATGTGTGCAGATATGTGTGGTAAGTGTTAATCGGACAGAAAAGTGTGCCGGTCGGAGCGGCGGCCTCGGCGAGCGCAGGCGAGCGCGCGGGGCCGCGGGGTCAGCGACACCTAGCGCCCCGCGGCGCCGGCCCCGGCCGCCGTCACTAGCCGCTCGGACTTAACACATAAATTCATTTAACTGGCCCCCGTCACTGTTTTATGCTGCCATACCTTTATTTGATGTTAGCCTTCACCCTGATAACTTTTCCAAAAATCGAAATCGCGATACCTTATTGCGAATGGAATACCGATTGTTTGTTTATAAACTAAATTGTTCGAGATTTTGTTACGAAATTTTACGGTCAATTATTATCCCATAATAACAAATGCATAGCTAGCTAGCTGCATATGTTACAATTGTGTAATAAAGTAAACAAATGAAACTTGTTGATAAAATTCAATTTATCCACCAATAAGTGTATTAAATGGTTAGTAAAAAGTGCATGAAATATTTAATTGTACACCGAAGAACTTTTTAGCAGTTAGCGCTTAAACTCACTAAGTTTATATATGTATGTGAGACGTGTAGCCGGTCGTTAGAATTGAACCGCGGACTGGGATGAACCACTCGTCTCGTACAACAGGCACGCTTTTGCGGCATTGAGAGAGAGAGAAGTAGGCACAGCGCAGTGTTCAGTCAGTCGGTTTGCACATTGAACGCGAAGGGAAATTATAACATGGCGCACACGGGCTCGCCCCGCCTCGGCTACGGCGGGCCGTCAAACCTCATTCCGCTGCTTAGCTGCCCGGTTCCGCAGTTATTTTTACACAAGCCGACCTTTCGCACCGGTCGTCACCGCACTTCAGCATTCATTATTTTACGCGAGTCACAATCACATCGAAACATTTGGTCGCAGGTCACAATACGGTACACATCCGAGAGCGTCGCTGGCTGTCTAAATTTCATAGTCTTCGTGAATCGAATATCGTGTGTGAATTCGTGGCTACGAATGAAATGTTGAACATGGCATACGGTACGTCCACTCGGCACGAGTGCCGCGGAGGCAATGAACGCGGGGCGGCGGGCGGCGGCGGCCCGGCGCGCGTCAGCTGAGCGTCACGCCGCGACATTGCAAGGTCCGCCTGAGCCGCCTCGCCTGACCCACTGCGCCCGCCGCTGCCGGCGTTCCTGTCCGCTTTATTATTGCTACGTTAAATATCTAATACTGTATCTAATATCATAATAAGCATCTCATTAAACGCCGGGATATCGAGGAGTAACGGGCGAACGGTGGTAAATAGAGCGTGCAAGACATTTGTACCGGTTTAGCGCGTCACGTCACTGCTTGTGAATGGAACGCTGCGCATGCTCGCTACGCTCGCTTAGGAAAGTGGCCAACTTTGCGTTATAACTTTATTGCGATCATTAAATGTTTTCAAAGGCAACGGGATAAATAAATAGTAAATTAAACTGTATAAGGCTATTCAATCATAACACTGAACTTACTTAATCACATCACGTTTTATCTCGTTATGGACAGTACCGTATAAATTACATTGCTAATGTAATTTCTTGAATCTGTAGATTTTGGGTAGATACAAACCGATTAAATATTTACTTTAAAAGTAAACTTTTCCAGGCACTCGGTTACTCCATTAAAATCTGTTTTATTGAACCGTTTTGACTTCGTAATTTATTGCGTAGTTACATCGTCGACAGTTACATAGATACTAAAAGAGACGGACGCGTGTCTGAAGTACACAAAGCGCACACTTCTAAATGATTATTCAACTCTCAGCAATCATCGCCCGCTATATCGTCTAACCAGTGTTATGATTGTGTGTTGTTGTGTTTATAAATAGGGTTTATATGTAAGGCAGTAATATTTGCTGATATCTAAACATCTAACTGTAGCTCCTAATCAGATTACGTGATATTCTCTATTCAAAATGCGTCCATTTCGCTTGGTGCAAGCACGAGACTCCGAGATCTTCCCAGAAACACCGGTGACCGTTCTCGTTCTATGTTCCCTCGGGATCTCCTCGGATCTCAAAATGCCGAATCCCAGTTTTTATTCATCATCATCATCAGCCTATCTTAATCCACTGCTGCGACTTTTTTTATTTCATAATAATTTGAGTTTTACAAGTTACCGTTAAAGTTAACACACAGTTAACATGTACTTGAAATTTATCGTTTTCCAGCGAGAAGTTGTCGATGTTGACGTGAGTCAGAAATACTGTTTTTATACATTGTTGTATTGTTGACGTTCAAATTATCAGAGTATCACAAACTAAACACGGCACTCTTATATAATATTGTCGACCTTGAAGAGTAATCACTCTAATATCGTGGCTTGATATAAATATTATGCTGTATTAAAATCCTTGGACTTTAAAACAATTCTCTATATAATACATTATACACGTCATATTTACCTTAATGGGTTAGTGGAAGCCGCATTTAGATATATTAATTTTTGAATATTATTCGCGATTTATTTATTGGGCTGGCCACATCTGTCGTACATTAGATAGCCGCTGGAGCAGACGCGTTCTGGAGTGGAGATCGCGACTTGGCAAACGTACCGTAGGATCCTCCAGCTAGGTACAGTGACGATATACGCAAAGTGGCTGGCAGTGGCTGAATTCAAAGAGAGTGTTTGAATTCAATTCTATATCCAGCAGTGGACGGGAGAAGGCTGATGATGATGATTCGCAATTTAAT
>DWDT01003018.1:0-12866 GCA_018245595.1 Microceris scylla | reverse complement strand
GCGAACTCTATGGTATGCAGGTTTCCCAATGATATGTTTCTTCAGCGTTTTAGCATCACTTCAAAATTCGAAGCTTTTATTTCAACATTATGGTGACGATGAAATGATGAGAAACGTCTATAATTCCCGCTTATCTTAAAATTGTCTGTCTTATGTTCATACTGTACTTACATATTATGATATAAATATTTAGTGAAATATTCCTGATCTAGTCTACATAATTATGTTATACACCCAGCATTAGTGTCACAATGTTATACAGCGTACTTATGGTAGTTCTTCGATGCTGTTTTTAATGTTGGCAAATTCCAATTAGTTACCAACAAGTAATTAGAATTTTTAATTTTTGTATTTGGTCAATAATTAAATAAAAAATACGGCATTGCGTAATATATGTATAGCTGAAATATAACAGTTAACGTTAACAAGGGAGTTAAAAGTGAAATATCAACAAAAACGTGGCTAATTGGCGGAAACCTCTAACGAAGTCATAAAAATTAGAATTCTTTACGTTGAATACCTTTGAATTGTTCACAGTTATTTTACATACTATTAAGTACATATTAAATTACACGTTACACACAGTTCCAAATTAAGTTATTAACAAAACAAAATCTCAATCATGTCGTTACGTTTTTTAAGTTACGGAAACAAAAAAAAATCGTTCAAGTAACGTGTATTTTTTTCGCTGCAGCAGTTCGGAGAGTAATGAGGGAACCGGTCCCGGCTAGCCCCGAATTCAATCCTTGAACGGCACAGGTGCGCTGGGACTCTATATCACACTGGCAATGTGTGCAGCAAACTTACATAGTGTTTGCTGTCAAATCACAATTATTGTACTAATGCTGTATTTCAAAACTATTTTTTTCAATGACAATTGTAATGTTTTTTATTCAGCTACTTTTTGACTTTTGTAATTTTTAATATACATTCTATTTATCCTTAATTTCTATACCCATGTACATATATCTGTTATAAAAGTAATAAGGTAATACCTAAGTCATTTTCACGTCAATCGTAATTTTTCAATTACCCATCTTAAAATTATTGATATTAAGAGCGTATAGTACCTTATGAAGGCTGCATTTTAAAATAATAATAATATTACATCTTGTAGAGATTCATTACACATGGTACCTTACGTGATAGGCAGTGAGTACGAAATGAAGCATATATTATTACAGACGTGACGTATTTCTAAATTCACCATTCTATTCGTACACGTGCGTTAGTTTCGGACATTGCATATTCAAAGTGTATGAAATATTGAAAATCACACTACAAGTCAAGAAAGTTATAAGCTTTTACTATATTCATACACCCATATATTGAAATGCGAGTATTGCTCGGAAATACTAAAAGCTCGATAAGAAATGTGTCAGATTAAACTTTAGTATAAGGTACCAATACAACCATAATCTGCCAAAATTGAAATGCATTTGTTGTATAAAAGCACTCACTTTAATTTTATAACCTGCATTAGTGAGAAATAGGTAAAGGAAATACATTGCGATAACGAAATAAAATTTAAATTTAGAACGTTTTTATTTAATCAATGTTGCTATAATATAAAATAATAAAGAAAATAACAATTTGTCGGTCCGCAATATTGGCGATATTAGATGCGAGTATATTCATTTATGATGCAATACTGATCACTTAGAAAAACATTTATTTATGTAGTTATGTTAAAAAGTTTAAGGTGACGGAAGTGGTAAGGTGGTGGAATAAATTACATTAAATTTAATGGATTTAGAAATGTTTAAATAAGAAGAGAAGGGGCATTTGGATAACTAGTAATGCTGTAGACTAAAATAACATCACGCCTGCATTGGGCCTAAGGGATAACCGATGCAGACCATTCCCACACGTCTCACTATTCATAGACTAGATGGTGTATAAGGAACTGAATTGGCGGGAAACTGTATCAAATACTATTATTTATGTTTGTAAAACTCCAGATAAGTGAATTAGATATTTTAAAATACAGATCTTTGGATATAGCTTATTGGGTACCTACATTCGTGTGTTCTGCGTATGTGTGTGTGTGCAATGTGTGTGTGTGTTAGTGCCGGGTGAAATGTAACTTGTTCTAAGGAGTAGGACCGCCAGGAGTTTGCAACTTGCTTGAAATATATAGCTTGTAGAAACATTTTCCCTAGGTTATTTGAAAATTGAGAAGATGACATTTTCATTTCACCCGATTTATATTGTCATTTATAAGGCGATAATATTGGAAATAACAATTAAAATGTTGACATAAGTGAAAAATGAACTATTCCCGATGTATCAGTCGACGTGTATTTTTTATTTGTTAAATTACTATTTCCAAAAAATCCGCTAAAACAGTTGTCTATCCGACTTTGTATCTTCATTCGAGTAATACTGAATTTATACATTTGGAATATAACAAAGTAAATGTGAAAACTAAGCAAGTAAAATTTTCTAAATTAATTAACAGAGGGCCCCAAAAATTTTTCGGCGCGAACCCCTGCCATAGAGTAATGTTACACGGGTAACAGGTCTGGTCGGCCATTTTGTAACTTTTTTAGCGCTTTCGAATTTCGGTTGCGCCTAGGCCGATGACCCCGCGCCCTATAGGATGGGCTCACTTCTGAGAACCGAGTGCCCATAAGGGGTTTCTAATCCGTAAAAACTACAATTTTTGAGGGTTCCAAGCCCAAAATGGTAGTTTTAGACACATTTCCGCATTATTACGGTTGATTTGCGCCGCAGATAGAATTTCGACGGTTAATTTTAAATATCAGTTGACCAAAAGACATTTTTTCTGTCAAAACTTAACGTAATATCACGTCTGTGTTTCCGCGAAGAGGAAAATAGAGGACAGTAAGTACCCATTCGTGTTTCACCAATCGTGTTATACGTCCCCTCGTGGAATATATAATTAGAGCTCTATATCGATTAAATTTTAAAATATCAAACAGTATGTCTTTCTACCACGCATGTTTCATTTGAAATGAAAATAGTGAAATATATATTTACGCAAGGATAACACGTAGAAGATAGTATACTTACAGCATAAGTTGTATTGTATGGCCTAAATTTCTAAACGATATACCTACTCGTACCTAACGAAGATATCTCAGTTTGTTTGTAACTAGAAAATGTGTACGTCAATATGACCATTTACATTCGTTTTGCACCACAAAATACGGACAGTTGGTGGTTTCAAAATGTTAAAAAAACTTCTGAGTCCCTCGCATGTGTACTTGTGAATGCTGAATAGAAACTCAATTAATGAAGTTTAATGAAAAACACCCTTTAACTTTAACGCAGCTGTGTAAAGAAATCAAACCATACATTAATGTAAACAGTCAGAATATAGGAACATTATAGGAAAAAATCATTTAGAATGATAAATATATCCCGTGGGGTCTGTAAGGACGTAAGGATAGACATATTTGGCATTCAATGTTCTCTGCCTGCCCTGTAATGAAACTGGTGTGACGAATTGATTTATGTTAACGGATTATTCAAGCTCGAATCGTGTAATGATTATAACATCGTGTAATGATTGTGATTTCATATCAAAGCCTGAATAAAGGGAAGTGTACAATAATAATAATATCAAATACGAAAAAGAAATAAATAATAATAATAATAATCAAGCCGTTTATCCTCTCTTATTGAGAGTGTTAAGGCCCCAGTCCATCACGCTGGTCAAGTGCGGGTTGGCAGGTTTCACACACCTTAGATTTTCTTTTTAAATAAAAACTTTTGTATAAATACTTTTGTAAAGAGGTGCGCGCCACAGATTTGATCGGGGTGTCCTGGAGTGAGAAGCTAAATTCTTAACCACTAGGCTATACTTCAGCAAAAAACGAAAGGCTTTAAACACAGCTTATGATTTACTATGCGAAATTTTGAAGGAATATGTTGTCAAAAAAAAAGAATGCCTGTTTTTTAATCATGTAAAAAAAGAATGCCAGATACTATTAATTGAACAATAGAAGTTATTATCAGAATCCATAAACAGCACCTTATTTTCAAATCCAAGCATTTGCAAACTTGGGACCTGAAGCTTATGAAGTTGAAGAATTATTTCCTACTATGGAATCTTTCATTAAAGTCATCGATTAGCCCAAATTCTGTAAAGCCCAAGCCGACCCAGACTCCAACCACGCACAAAGCATATCCTAGTGTGTAAATACAGCCGAGGTTGCCAATCTCACTGTACACTCCTTCACCTCCCACATTCAGACCGCTAACAACACATCAGACCCGGAGATCACACGTGCACGCGTGAATTTTTGAGGAGCAGCATTTCTATCGCATGGGCAAGTTGCCGCTGCATGAGTACGTGCCCAAGAGCCTACCATCACCACCGCTACCGTCAAGCTCGCCACCAGATGGGCACGTTATCGTTCCATCGACATTTACGAACTCTCTGTCGTTCATGGATTGAAGTGTGAAAGAATTGCGTTCATCTTGGGCTTAGTTCCAAGATTAATTCGGGAAGTCGTTAGCCCGCGTTGGTTCTGTGCAAGTTCTGTGATCTGATAGAGAATAGGGTACAGTATCAGAAAAGCATAATAGAGAAGAAGCGAAAATAAGTGAATGAATGGAAAAAATAGGTCAGAGTGCTCGAAAAACAGAAGAAAAAGCTTTTAATGGGAATGTTTTAAATGATGACGATCTCTGGCCCCGCCAGTGGACCGAGCTCCATATCCATATAATGAGTGACGACAAAAACAACGCTATCATCGACCAGCTCATCATACTTAACTTTACTAACAGAATCGCGTCTTTAAATAAAGAGAGCGCCTGGAAGCGTCTGCCGCGCAATGACCTTGGTATCGCTACGTTAGTGATACAGTTACTATACGAAACACAGCAAGCATACTACGTCGAAGTCACCAAGAAAGAGTGAGGAATTGCCAGCCGTTTGAGATCATACGTTGTCCACTCAGTCTCGTTGGCCCTTTCAGTGACGGTTTCATTAGTTCCCTCACCTTTCCTTGTGTCACCCATAACCGTTATCCACATCAGTATCTACTACAACCATTCCACGGACTCCATCCTTGGATATTGCACCAAATTTAGGACAGCCCGAATATTATTATTACGCCGTTTTTTAAAACGCTCAAGTGCTCGTAGGGTTTGTTAATTGAAACTGTGAACTATCGATCAATAGTGAGTCCCTACTGCCCTGTTGCCCTTCAAAGGAGAGCTACGAGCTCGCAACGAAAGGGGTGAGCTATAGAAGGGTTAAAAATACGTATTTGTAGTTGACTGGAATATTGGTCCAGTGGTAAGTAAACCTGATAGCTGTGCTGGTCGTGGGTTCGACTGTCATTCAGAACAAATACTTGTGTGATGAGAGTGTTTTATGAGTTGTAATGTAAAATAAAATAAGTACTTAGAAATGTATGCTTGTATTAAGTATCTGTAGGCTGTCTAGTTATTATAGCATAGGTTCTGCTTAGTTCGTACTTAGTGTGTAAGTTGCCCCAAGATATTGCCAGCGTTACGGTTCCCTACAGCTTTGTCATAAAACTATTCCTGTTCAAATTAAGCAGTGATAGATATGTCTAAAGATTACGGTAGACACGAATGCGGACACGAGGCGCCGAATGCTGACATTCCGTGATCTGTATTGTAATAACATTTGACACTAACCGACGCACCGCCGTCTGCAGACAACCGGCCTTATAGCAGCTTGTTATATACTATTATTTGAATAACTGTATAAATAGGGGGTAGCATGTTGCCCTCAATACTCGGCGAGTAACAGTACAATGTTACTGAGTCTGATTAGAACGTTCTTTTAGTGAGAATAATTGGGGTTTTGAGTTACATGTGAAACGGCGAAAATGCTCTAATTGGTACGAAACTCAATCGCACTGCTGTTAAATAGTGAAATTAGGAAAAGTATGTCGGATGTATTGAATGATTTGTAAATTTAAAAAAAGAATTACATCGGTTTAATAAAAATTAAAATTAAGCCAACTGCTTATTAAAATGACTCCGCGATTATATTTAGAGCTTTTAAATAGTTTGTATTCTATATTTGAATTTAAATTTGATTACATGCTGTCTTTTTTTGTTACAGCATTTATTATAAGGATACTGTAATTTCATTCATATATGTACAGGTAGGTATATGCTGTTTCAACAGATTTTCTTACATTAGCAATGAATTACGATTTTAAAAATGTCAGTTATAAATAATAATAATAATAAAAGAATAATAATAACCTAAAACTGTCCATTTAAAAGCAACTGTACAATTACTTTCGAATGTAAAATATCGGTTGTATTAATTTTGTAACGACAAAATTATGTCATTATAACATCACTTCAGGTTCCTTACGAAGTAGACAGAGAGCATTGAGTGCTCAATACTATAGGTATGATAATTATGCTTCTTCTATATTAAATACTTTCCTGTTCTCATCGGCTAGTACATACTTAACCTATGTGGCAAACATGGATATAATTTAAAATGATAATTAATATTTTTTTGGAAATGTAGCGTGTGAAACAGACAAACGGGTTATTTGATTTGTGTATTATGTACATAAATCGCTCGTTTCATATACATAAATAAGTATCTTTCTTTTAATGTTCTGTTTTAAAAAAGTATACTTTCAAATCGTGCATTAGTTAGCTTAGCGCTTAACGGTGAAGAGTCATAAAGTGGTAAGTGCAAATTCCTGTTTCTGGCAACGAAATAAAATTACTAACTAATAACTTACGGTCTAAATATTTGCTAATTGTGTTCTGTGAGAAGTTTCACTTAAATATCTACAATATACAAAAAATATTTTTCCTCTGTAGTGCACTGGTGGTTGTGTACAGATGAAAATCATCAATTTAATTTTCAATACTGTATACGTAATAGTAAATCTACAAAATTAATTCTCACCCTTATTATTGTAAAACGTAGTCTTATTTTAATATAAAATGTCGTTTCTATCAATTTATATTCAAATGCATAACGTGTTTAATATAGTGTTGTAACATAGTTGTAACAATTTCTCTCGATCAAAACAGAAATAAGAATACGGCAGGATCAAGACTGTCTTCTCCCTAAGTTGTATAAACGAAGAGCGGTTTAGACCAGTATGAATCGGTTATTTAAAATTTGAAATTCGAACATTATGAAGTTAGTCATCACAAGACAAAGATATGCTCATGTATTGCTATTAATGCACGAGAGACATATTATATTCATACCGGTCTTATGTTAGATGAGCTTAATAAGATTGTAAAAAATGTTAAAGTACGAGTAATTAGAAAATGAATGTCATATTGTGAAACATTTTCCACATGCATGATTACTGTATAAGAAATTAACAAACAGCAAATTGTATTTTCTTAGGCATATTTAAATTTTTGTATACTCGTAATATCAACGTGTGTTCGGAATAGATGTTTGAGAACATCTATTTTCATTGTCATTTATTTCCAAATGACATTTTCATTCATTCATTCATTCATCCTCTTCTTTGTTTTACGTAAATCAAGAATTGGCGGGAAAATGTGTAGTAATTAGAACGTTTAATGGGGTGTATAAACGCTAAAATGACTAAAGACCCTTATAAGCGTGCTTTAAGGGATGTAGTAATGCGTACTGATGTCTTATTTGACGAATCTAAATAAAATAGACAACGATTATTGATTCCTATGTCATTATGACATATCCTTTTAAAAGTTTTTTTTTTTATTTATACAGGAAACGATATCATACAGGAAAAATAATCAAAAAGGCGTAAAGGTGAATAACATAGAAAACACGGAGGAAGAGGAAGCTACTTTCAGTTTGTATTTATGGTACTAGTATCTACCTACATTTTATTTAATTGGCAACACACGTGCGAAAAGGTGTCGTGATGTAACTTGCAGGTGACAGATAAAAAATGTGACATGTGTACCACGTCGACTCGCAACGAAGTTGATTATTGGTATCAGTAACAAATTGAAGATATTGTCAGAATTAAAATATTTTTATCGAAACGAAAGTAGTAATAAATAGTAACTTGGGTCATACGTGGTAAATGTCTCGTAATGAGCCTGGCAGCTGATATAGGTCTCAAATGTGTTTCCTGCCCATTAAGATCAGTTTTGAGCCATTTCGTGTGCTATCGCGGCTTTCTACAATACTTTCCTCATAGAAAAGTTATCAAAAGATATAAAATTTTAGGTTCTACACGTGTCTTCGTAGTTGAACAATAAATGGATGGTTCTAGAATCCAGCGCTATACTAATAGTAGGTATTCTCAAAGTTTCCACCTCAACAATGTTTCCTTTAAGTATATATGTAATTGCCATTGATTATCAAATGTCGGAAAGAAATAAGGCCATAATAATGTATATAATTTATGTTTGTCTATTGCATATCATTATTATACAAACACATTACTTGAGTCGCTAACCGGTAAGGTTTTGAAATATCTAAAAATATAGCTTGACTTAAGTATTTTACTCATTCAATTTGAATACTTTTATATTCTTGGTATCTGCCAACGGATTCGAATAAAGGTGTTTGAATATGGAACACCCGATAGCCTATAAAGTTCTTCAGATTTTCTTTGTGCAACGATAGGTTTAAGTTTTTTGTTCAGACTTTTTACGCCTTGCAAATTTAAAATTTCAATGCGAGCGCACTCACGGTAAAAGATAGCCGGTAATATATAATTATACCCACCAATTTTTCTACGCACTTTCGCGTCGGCACACACGGAGACGGCTTCACGTGTGCGCACGTGACCGCAACGCACACTTGCCCACAACCAATAAATAGATTGAACTAAACGGTGAAATTTAAAAAAGGAACAAAACGGGCGGATCTCGGTGCGCACACAACAACACTAATGCAACCCAATCATTAACTCTCGACACTTGAATTGTTGCCTTGCAATGAACTGATAGGGTTTAAAATCGAACATACATTCTATATTGTAGACCTAGCATGTTAACACATAATGCATGCGTGGGAATGACAGTCACACACACGTGGATATAATTTTTGATTATAGGAACACCGAATTTTCCTTCGCGTGTGCGTGGAGTGTTGAAACAGTGTGGGTGTTTAAATGCATTCGTTGGATGTGTGTGTTGACAACGGCTAATGTGTTGCGTGTGATTTATTTGTGTGAGTATTTTTGTCGTTCGCATGATGGATTCGCATGTTTGTATTGGTGTCGTTTTTCGTTTTTTTTGCGAGCGGACACATGCACACAGGCCTCGTGAAAAAATAATTTTAACTGGCACAGTGCAGAGCATGTTTAATTTTTGAGCTCTCTGTCCCGCGCGAAATGGGACGTCATTACTTTTTTAAATTACAAATGTCGTCGGTTTTGTATTTCCATTTTGTTTATTTTATTTTTTTCTTTAATTCGTATTGTTATTGTACGGTCCGTATTGTACGGTCGCCTAACAATTGAATGAGTTTGAGACGAAATACTTTTTCGTAAACTTTAGTATGTGCCTCTTTATTAAGATACGATCAGTTTATTGACGTATTGCACTACTAGAAGAAAAATTATTACAAACTATAACTGTATATATATATACTTCTTTGTTATTGGCCATATTGTGCTATTGTTTGTTGACTAAAATTTTCCTTTTTATTGAAGACTATTGAAGTGACGGATCTTAGAAGATTCGCAGAGAACAGTAGTCAAATAAAGCCGTACTCGTATTTCATAGGTAATATTTGACATTAAGTGTTGCCATAATTACCGGAAATTGTACTGGTAAATTGTATTTGAACAATTTTGTATTTTGTTTTATCATTCACAATAGCAAATATAAATTTTAATAATATTGAATTTTTCATATTAAGTAATATGACGTACCTACAATATAATAAAAATATTATATTAAAGTCAATGCCTTTTGTTAATTAATTTAAAAAGTAGATATAAGCTTTGTAAAACTTCTTGACTTGAAGAAATAAAGCTAAAATCTACATGAATCGTTATAAAGTAGCTTATTCAGCCCATAGACAATTTACTCAGCAATAGGTTTTCAATTCAACCTAATGTTATTATGAGGTTTTCTGTAACAAAGATGCATATTTAGTTACTTGTAGAACATGTGTTTCACTTGATATATTATGATTTGTAGTGCAACGATCGAAAATAAAATAATTATAAGCAAATAAAATTACCAAAAACAATTTTTTAACAAAAAACACTTTAAAATTAAAACATTTCATTCATAATTCATATACGGATATTGTTTTATTGCCTTAAATAGTCTGTGGTAAGATTTTTTCTATGGATTTCTAATGATATATACTATAAGTAAAAATTACTCATGTATGACGTACGTTTGTGTACCTCACGCCCACACACCTGCCTCAGACAGGAAGACATAAAGTTAGTGGCAGTAAGTCAGTGCAATTATTGTTGCCAGCTTTGATATTAATAAATACAAGTAATATACTATTGTGCCCGGTGTGTGACTGTAGGTTCAGTCTCTATTGCATAGTGGAATCTATAACTTAACTGATGAAAACTGGAAGCGTGCTACATGACTTCTTACTGTGACCTTTCCGGGAATTACAGGCGTGAATTTATGTTATTTAATTATAAAAAGGACATACCTATTCAGTCATCATCATTATCACTTCAGCGTCTTCCGTTCTACTACTGGTCATAGGCCTTTCTCAAGGTGTGCCGCAACAATCGATTCTCTGCAGGTCTCATCCAGCCAGTACCACAATAGTCTACCACTTATACAATCAGTAAATAAAAATATACATAATTTACTAATTTACCTTACTTAAGTGCATTATAATTATTGTTTTTATCATCACGGCACGTTGTTACGGGATGAGAGGAAAGTACATAGTACCAAATATGTCTGCTCTTACAAATTTGTCATACTACCTCCACATTCATCAGTTTCTTCATCAAGCGCGCCAGATTTTAGTGTTTTAAACATGAATTTAATAGATTTGCTTTATTATGTGACAAAGGCATTATTTATATAAATAATATACACTTTGACTTAGATGGCGTCAGGACTGCATTAAGTATGCGACAGCGATGGTCCCGGACTGCATAGATTATCTACTTAGCATTTTTTGGTACGGTCAGCAAAAAGGCTGTTTTATTTTACAAAAATGTGTTAAAATGATTGGTCATTTACATCATTGTCAACTTCTAATGGTTCCGTTGTTGAAGACGAGTGTTTTGAGAATGAGAAGGGTTAAGGTCAAAATCTACCACGCTGGCCAAATTCAATCGTACCAAAGGTTGAAAACGCAGTATAGTTAGACTTAACATAACCAGAACTAGATGTACGAGTATGATATGTTTTCTTTTTACAGTCTTTTTTTAAAACCACTTTTATACCCAAATCTCATTTCATCTAATAAACCACTTTTATTTATTTGCTTTCGAATAAGTCTACCGAGTTGACTACATGTGTCTTGACGGACATCGTATAGGTTTCTCCACTATTGTCTCCTTCGTTGT
This sequence comes from Microceris scylla, assembly GCA_018245595.1. NCBI lineage: Eukaryota > Metazoa > Arthropoda > Insecta > Lepidoptera > Hesperiidae > Microceris > Microceris scylla. The sequence continues at coordinate 1,413 of DWDT01003018.1, read as the reverse complement.
TTAATAATCGACCTATTATATATTACTTACCATTAAAAATAATCGTTGTAAAAATATTATTGAAATAAGTAACTATTCATGGCAATATGATTTCTATAATAGCATCTTATTGTCATTAAAAGCAAAAGAATATTTAGTACTAAAATTAATTTATCCCATTAACTTTATAGGCATGTCTTGACATTCCTGTTACTTAAACTGAAAAATGTTTTACTATTCTGTCAATGTCACATTTCCTCTGAACGACTAAAACTTAAATTGCTTTTCATGTCATTACATCTTTTCATGTCTCTTAACTCTGAAGGTTATCGTTACAAGACAATATTGTCTGTAATCAAAAGTTTATTTTGTTAAGATAGATTGGTTAATGTCTCCTCAGTAATCCTGATCGTAAATTTAGCTGTATTATTTGGTATAAGTCAATAGTATGATTATTAAACCGTGGTAGAGTCAAATTTCATAAATATACATTTATAAACAATTTGCCTGAAATAGACTGCCTAGTTGGTCGAGTGGTTGCAAGCGCGACTGCCGATCGAGAGGTCTTGGGTTCAAGTCCCGGGTCGAGTACTATTGGATTTTTCGAATTTAGAATTTCTAGTAGTGACTTGGAGTTTGGATCTATACCCGGTGTATGACAATAGGCTCACCACCTATTCTAACGGATGTAAACGCAACTGATGAAACGTGGTAGTGTACTACACTCCTCTGCCTACCCCTTCGGGGATTATAGGCGTGAAGTTACTTTTTTAAAATTAAATTGTGGTAGAGTATAGAGTACATTATTGGGGTTGAACTATTTATATTAAACAGGATTTTAAAAAGGGCTGTGAAATATGTATATTCGACATAGTGTTAGGATTTTTTTGCAATGTGTACTTCTAAGCGTAGTGGCACTGATGCGCCGCGGTCGTTGCTCCGCGCCACTACAAAACTGATAATGAGCGCCCTTACATACGAATGTCATCTAAAACATGGTAATAGCTTAAGTATTACCAATTTTGAATAAATTTTCGACCATTATGCGCAATACAATTTTGTTAACTGTTCCTTGGTAGGTAAAAACTTATTTCTATTGTGGTGTTTCTGTTGCAATAGTTGTGACAGAATCTTTGATACGAGGTTTTATAATATGGGCTGTCCAGTCCATTGGTCCACTACTCCAGTAGACCACTTGACTAATGAGTAGGACGGTATGTGTTAGACACCCACTCGACACAAATATTTTGTTTTTGTTTGATGAGAATGAGTATTTGTTCTGCTTATACAAACGATTAGGAAAACGGAGCCTCGTATTCCCAATCGTTTGTTTTCATGTTCATCATCATCATCATCATCAACCTATCTCAGTCCACTGCTGGACATAGGCCTCCCCAAAAGGGGGTTTATGCCCGTAATCTCCACGCTGGGCAT
>DWDT01003017.1:0-12867 GCA_018245595.1 Microceris scylla | reverse complement strand
ATGGTAAAATTAAACATGGTAAAATTATTTTTATTTTCTATATTTGCAAAGTTGCAAAATATTCATCAAATATTAGTACAAAGACCGCAACCATTCACAGTACACTTGGTATGCTATATTTGATGTCCTGTCACCTCTAAGTACTGAGCAGCAACACCTTATATTAAATATTTTTGCCTCGCATTTGTTAGTAATTTCTAACTGGTCGTATGTCTAACCATCTTCACTATACTCATTGCAGAATTCTATAAAGTGTAGTGCTACTATAAATCAGGTTACCCCTGGAGCCTTCTTGACTGGAATCTTCGGTCATGGAAGCGCGCTCTGTGCGGTAGACGCCGCTCACCAAGTCCCACACGAACAGACACTAGTGAGAAATGAACAAAAGCCATTATTATTTCTTACAATTACTAAATTAGGTATACAATTATTTTACAGAATACTGCACTGATTCGTACTTTTTTTATGGCTGTGGTAATAACGTAATGATAGGTAGAAGTTTATGACGAAGTGATCGCATTAGGAATGATTTGATAGTGTCAGAGTGGAGGTGAGGTGAAGCACACCTCAGCGGCGTACTGGCGGCGGTGCGGCAGGCAACCCGTGGCGCCGTCGCTGCACGCCGCGCACTCGGCGCACTCGCCACCCGTCGCGCCCCCGCCGCCGCCCGCGCCCTCCTCGCTCGCCTCGCTCGCCTCGCTCGCCCACAGCCACATCGCGCACAGCTAACACCACACAACACGTTTTATGTACATATATGACTCGCAAAAATTAACTTGGATATTTATTTTCATAGACATTTTAAATAAATATGTGCTAATGTTCATTAGGACATATTTATTTAAAATGTCCTAAATATCCTAGTTAACTTTAGCGAGTTAATTTTCTTTGCACTATTGCAAAGAAAATTAAATAGCTGTTTACAGAAATCAACATTATACACATCGTTTATATAAGAAAATATAATGAAAACTTACCCCGGACAAGCAGCCGCTGGACTGGCACACGTCGATGACGTGGCAGCCCCAGTCGAAGCAGTAGATGAACTTCTTGCCGTTGATGTTGCAGAGGCGGCCGCACACCTCATTGCATAGCAGCTCGGTGTCGAGCGAGCGTTGGCGGGCGCGCACCGTAAGCTCTGGCGGCGCCGTGCAACCGCGTAGTCGCTCCCACGCCGCCGAGCTGATGCCCTGCAGCGCCGAGTAACCCGCGCCGTGCCCCGTGAGCGGCAGCGCCACGTGGTAACCCGATATGCAGTCATCTGTGCGTTCATAATATGAAACATTGAACAATGAGTCTCCGAAACCGAACTGTATGAAGAGAGGGATAATTGTTAAAGAAGGAAGTCGTATTATAAGAATAGTGATACTGTTCACTCGATGCTCTTTGCCCACCCCGCACGGGTACTGGTCTAATAATATTATAACAATATTATCAAAGATAGCAATGATTACTAATCCAACGTACATTTAATAATTTTGAATTATTGTATATAAAAACAATCAAGTTGTTTTCAATCAGCCTAATAGTAATTAAATTGGATGAACCACTACAATTATTCTTTATTCTACTACTACTCATTATTCTTTATTAGCCGGTAGCTAATCTTGCTATTAAAATTCGGAACTACTTATGAAAATTCAATTATTATTATTAATTACTACATATTAATGATACCACACGTACCTTCAGAATCAGTGATGATAGAAGTTATCTCGTCATCGCTTTCAACGAAATATCTCGTGAAGAATTTACTGCATTTGGAATTTTCCGAATGAACTAAATAAGGGTCCTGCGGGCTGACATGGCAGTCAGATAGCGTTTTCGAAGTGTTATCGTGCACTGACACCGTCTTTAGAGAGCCATCATCGAGCATTTCCGTTACCCTGTACTCCGATTCGCTGTTCCGGTCCGACTCCAGCGACGACAGACCCGGGTTTTTGAGATCTGAACTCGTTGTAGGCGACGGTGGTCTACTAATTTGGTTATGAGCCCTCAGCACCACGCTTTCCACTGGAGGGGACTTCGGTCGCCTCAACTGACTCTTGCTCGTCGAACCGGTGAAGTACTTCCTGTTGCTCCTCAGCACTCTAAACGGAACGATGTTTTCATTGTTGTCTTCTGAAAACTCGTACTTTTTATCTGCTAATCGCCTCTTACGGAACATGCTGAGTTTTTCGCATTTGGTTTCCGCCTCCTCAACAAACTCGTATGCCTTCTCAGCTATAACTCTGTGCGTCTCATTAAAGCGCGACATGCTCTCTGCAGGTCGACGTCTCGGAGACCTCAATGGAGGACTGATCAAGGTGCGAATGGACGGCGATGGCCCCTCCCATTCTTCGACCAAGTTGTGTGATATGGACGAAGCCTGGATACATAACTCCTGCCCCATCATGTCTGACAAGTGTACTGGCCTAGACATTTGATATGGTTCGACATCCATGTCAGAGAAATCTGCTAGAATATTTTGAACAACATTGTTTTGATATTTGGGGGACTGGAAAGCAGCAGAGACATCTGATGCGGGAGTGCTAGGGTTGATGTCTACAGAATTAGTTTCTTCTCTATCTAATATGAACTTACTCTCGTCCGGTTCACTTTTATACTGGTCGGGTTTTACAAAATCTATTTCCAATATGTGTATAAAATCTGTGTAGATGACGATTTGGTTTGAATACGCCAGTTGAACAACAGGTTCATACATACTGGAGTCTGATGTGCAAAAGAATTTCGTATGAATTGCGAAGTTGTGTTCTAAGCACCTTTTACCCCAACTTAAGTCATCTGCAAGAATTATTACAAGTTGTTATTTAGTTAAAATAGAAATAATTTAAAAGCTTGAAAGAAGGTTACTAGCAAAACATATATAATTACTTCACTAGCTTACAGAACTATAAGGAAAACAGGGAGAAAAAAGTGTCCAAAATAAGAAGCACAATATTTGACAGTAGTAAATTGTATGTACTTAAATATAGATGCATTTAGAATGCACATACTGGCACAAAATCAAGTTAAAACAGATAGTTAAAAAAAAAAAAAAAAAATAGTTGATGTCATAATTTCATGAATCGCAAGTCTATTTGTATTTACCTTCTTCTCTAGAGAGAGCTATGCACTTCTTACAACCTAATCGAGGTACTCCTATAACACTGAGGTAGGATCGTTCTGAACATGAGTCTCTGCAAAGATAATAAAGGTAGTTTGATATCAATATTGTAGTAATTTAAAATTGGAATGAAAAATTAAGTTTCAATAATGTAACTGCTATTTCGTAAAAAACAATATTTTTACAAAGAGCTTTCCAATGTGCTCAAGACATAAGTAAAAAATTAATGATATGTTCAGTGGCAGAATGGAAAAAAGTCACTTACGCAATGCCATAAACCACCAGAACTCCAGGATTGTGTTTCCACTGTGCCAAAGAGATTGTGACTTTGGTGTCCACATCATCACCAAACAATGGGACACTGTGCACTGGCCGCACAACACAGCCTGGTACCCAGGATAGGAAATGGAGTCTGAAACATCAATTCTCAACTAAGACAACAGATGAGAAATAAAAAACAAAACACATAAAATGCAAAGTACACAGAGAGCTTCCCTTTAAAGCTGCTTTGACCACTCCTCTGGTATTACAAATGTCCATAAGTGATGGTGACCACTTACCAACAGATGGCCCATGTGCCTGTTTGCTAGACTAAATATAAAAATTAAATATATACAGTGTATGAAAACTGCAATTCACTTCTCTTTACACTCTATATACTTTAAAGCTCCACACACACCTTCAGCTTCACTTTAACTTCACTGATGTCACACCTGTTTTCCATGAAGGTAGCAGAGACTAAAGATTTTACCCTGCTAAAGTACTGATGGACTAATTTCTAACTTTAAAAGAACTAAACATTTCTATTTACAGTATGACAATTTTCCAAATCTATGTTCCATGAGAATTCATGTGTTACCACTTCCCTGCAATCTGCAAAAGGTGGTCTACACAATTTTTACTTTATTTCATTTTGTATTTGAAAGTGCTTTGATGTCTTGATTAGAAATAAACATTACAAAATTGCCGAAAACATAAGTAACAATGCCAAGAATAGTATCACTAAAACACAATCATTAATAAATCATGTAACTGGGCCAAATACTGAATAATGTCTGAAGTCTCTCAACGCTGTGTGTGTGTTCAGAAAGAGATGAATTTAGAAGTGCAACATATCTGCAAAGATTAAGTTATTTGGGAATTATAGCTCCTTTGTATAACCCCATAAGGAAATAATATGACAATGTAATAATAATTTCGTGAACCAAAATTTAATGTAGAAAAAATTATACACATATTGCCCAACAAGCTAACTAAATAAATTCATACCTCCAATACATGTCATCATATCATAAATGTCATACATCATGCCAGCATAAGGTGAGATTGAGAATGAAACTTTTTTGTTTGTTTTAATTGGGTATTAAAGTTACATAAACTGGACTGTTAACACATAATAAGGATAAATTACATTACAAAACCTTTAATATCTACTTATGATATTAAATGTGATTGAAAGATATTGTAAGATTATAAATTCATAACTAATCTTAAGATGTAATTCAGTGATTTGTATCACAAGTTTTTCACATAAACTGGAAAAAAACTAGATAATGGGGGTGATATATCAGTATTCCAACAGAAATCTGTATACTTCCAGTGCTGCTTAATGTTTGAGAATTTGCTCTCAAACATTAGTTTGAGAATTTGCTTGCCTGAGAATGTTACATGGTAGAACAATTTTTAGTGATCAATATTAACTTACGTGAACTTGGAACTTTCTCTGAAGTACAACTGTGTGGTACAGCTATATGTGAAGCTTAACAGGAACTGACCACATTGGGAAAACCCCATAAAGACGTGCTCCCGGAGGTACGTGATGGGCACAATGTCCATCAAACAGAACCGTAATCGAGGAGGTATCCTCTCAAATATCTTGCGACTCCTATCGCTCGACCGTTTTGAGGTACAGCCATAAATCTAATGAAAAAATATTTTTTTTATCACAGTGCTTGCAGTTTATTTTAAGATACTCAAAGTTAGCGTTTTGCAAGGCTCTCAATTTTTAAAACGTTTTTACAAAGACTTGTTGCTGTAGGTCGCTTGTTGCAGATACGTTGTTGTTTGTCGTTGTTTTTAAGTTTACAACCAGTTAGTTTAAATAACAACCATTTTAGAGTCCTAATTACTAGTAGGGAACAAATAAATTTGTACCGTTACGTATAAAAAAATAGCACAGTACAGAGGATGAAAATAAAAATACAGAACATGATCACGATACGCTAGTCAATATTTCAAGTTTAAACTTACCTCCCTATTAAATAACTTATGAATTATATTACAATTAGTATCTGAGATATTCGTAGGAGCATTATAATTTGTGTTATTGCATTCATTTTTAAGTTTAAAATCAATATTTTTAGACTCTCTGGGACTAGGAGAATCCATGTTCGTTTGTTTGACTGCAATTTTGACAACCCAATAAAATGTTACCAATCGCGTTGATATTGTATTGTATTTTGATAAAACTATTTGAAAGCTGTCAGAGTCACATCCGTTCTGCTTAGGTATTAATACGCGTATTATTTAGAACACAGCCACACTCATATATTGGTGAACATTTGAATGTTGTTCTAAAGTAAAAATTAGGATAATGATTATATTAAGATATATTTAAAGTAACAGTCCTAATCCAAATAAACATTTAAATGTTAATTTGAAAAAACCAAAAAACGTGTAATTAAACAATATAATTTGAAAAGAGATGATTTGATGACCATGTTAATTATGTAGCACTTATTGAAATAAATATAAGATAACTCAGAGTTTGCTTATTTTTAACATTTTTTGATCGGATTGCACTAAATATTTTATTAAACGATATTGACAAAGTTATGGTAACACTAATTTAAAAAGATCTAACTGACAACAGATTGTCAACTTGTTGAAAGGTTGCTGTTCCGGTAAAGATTACATATTTGAAAAACAGACGACACTAAGATACCCAACTCTAAATTCGTTAATATAATAGCACACTACAAATAATGGAGCCTATGACCTTAGGAAGTCCAACTCATTCGCCTTCAGGAAGTCCAAATGTGGGGTATCTACCACCGTTTCTTTTGGGAGAAATTAATCCACCAACAACTCCTCGAACCAACAGCTTATCTCCAACCAAAGGTCGCAGTCTAGCTTTTGGTAAGTTTCATGTACAGAGGTAGTATCTACAAAAGTCATCAATACCCAGCGCTGACATCGCAAATATAAGATACCTTTGCGATTCAAATTAATGGCATCATAGGAATTGGTTTTCGTAACGCAAATGTTCAACGACGAAACATACAAAATAAATGTTTTCTGCATTTATTTTTAGATTTTTAGTCTGAGACGATGTAAGTATAAGGGGTAAAGTTATCCCCCTAATTATTAAGGCTTTTATACAGGCTGGATAAGTATCAAATATAATTATATTTGATGTTACTGCGAACTATCTTGTGGTCCAACATACCACAGTGGCTGAAGACGAAAATATTCGAACAATGTGTGTTCTCAATTATAACACATGGTGCCGAGACGTGGTCCTTTACTGTGGGCCTCATATACACACTCGAAATCGCTCAACGAGCCATGGAGAGAGCTATGGTCTGAATTTCTTTATGTGACAAAATCCGTAGCAGTGAAATCCATAGACAAACCAACGTCATCAACATAGCTCTCAAAATTAGTACGTTGAAGTAGCAATGGGCAGGCCACACCGCTCGTTTGACCGATAACCAATGGGGGAAAAAAGGTCATCAAGTGCCAGCCACATCTCGCTAAAAGAAGCATCAGTTACCATTCTACCAAATGGTCTGATGAACTGAAGAATACAGAGGAAGTTGCTGGATTTGGAAGGCCCAGGACCGGAAGGAGTAATGCCGATTAGGGGATGCCTGTGTCCAGCAACAGTCATCTAGTGGTTGATGATGATGATGATTTGATATTTATTGAGCATTCCCTGTTATAATTGATCTCAATCTCATGAATTAAAACAAAATTTTTTCAGGATCCCCAACAAGTCCAACTCAAACTTCAACACCAGATCAGAAAGTGTCCAGGCAGAGTATGTCAATGCATCAACAAGCCATATATAATAAGCAGAATGTATTTGGCAGCATACCTGCGTCACCCAACATTTCCTACTCGAGCAAGCCGAATGGTCCACCCATTGAGGACCTCTTCGATACTATAAAAAGCAATGAACCATCTGTCAATAAATCAGTATACCAAGACAGTTTTGCAGTGTACAACAATTCTTTATTACAAAACTCATATATAAACAACAATGCCTCTATCAACAACCAATCCTTAACTACTCCATGGCAAGAAGGTTGTCAGGAGCAGGATGAGTACTGGATCACTGTTTTCGGCTTCCCTCCCAATGCTGCAAACACAGTCCTGGCCAGATTCAGTAGCTGTGGTGCTGTTTTAGGTGAGTTATAATCATTGTATAGATTAAACACAAATAAATTCACTAATCAATTCATCATCATATAATCATTATTAGTCTGTTTCCATTAACTGCTGGCTAGGGGCCTCTCCAATAGTACACCATTGAGCTAAATATACAGATCTTTAGGTTTAACTGCTGCGAGCTTAAACAATAACAGTAATTAGTAGTTCTTTAGTAGTAGTAGTTTCTCTTATTTAACATAGTGTAGAACACCCTTTACCTTGGTAGGATAATGGTCTGTGAAAGGCTGCAGGCAGAAACTGGATGTGACAAGCCGAGGACAGGGTGCAATGGCACTCATTATTGGAGGCCTATATCCTATAGTAGACCAAGATAGGCTAATGTTATTATTGTTGTTACTTTCTTTATTCTGCAAGAATTATTATTGCCACATTAGGCAACATTGACACTTGTAGCTACATACAAAGAAATGATTTTTTGTTTTTAGGTTAGTTAGGTGTTAAATTAGGTTGTTTTTTAGGAATGAAACCAAGATGTGGCTAGATTCCTTGATTGAATTATTAATAAAGACGATCTCAGAAAAAAATTCCAATTTTTTTATTTTACTGTACATGTAAATTCCTTTCTCTCATTTTTTTACTTTCTTGAACAGTCAGACAATTCTACTGACATTGAGTACTGTTGAATTAGACAAGTCAACCCTGAAGTGTGTTAAGGATCTTATAACTTGGATTCACAACAAAGGTAGTCCTGACACCTAACTAGGTGACTAACAAGGAACCTGATAAACTGACAAGATGGGACAAATGTGACAACTCTAGTACCTGATCCATGAATATGAATAGTCTCTATACTATGTTGAAACCATACTCAACTAATCCCTAACTGCTAGTACTAACCAAAGTACAATCAATGGCTCAGCCCATTAGGCAATCATGGCAACACTGTGAGAAATGAATTCAAAAAATGTTACTCTCTCAAGTATTAAACTTAATATGCCATGTCATTCGGAATTTTTATGTACAAACATAAATATGAATGTTGTAATTTCTTGCCAATTAATAAAAGCTTTTGTAATGTAAGGGCTAATGTAATCTATATAGTATTAAGATTTTTTTAAAATCTATTCTATTGTTTATTTGCAGATAAGCAATATCCTACTCAAGGTAACTGGGCACATTTAAGATATGCAACTAGAGCTGAAAAGGAGAGAGCATTAGCGATTAATGGCAGACAGGTGCTGCCCGGTGTTATGGTGGGAGTAGTGGAGTGCAGAGAACCACCACGAATAACGATGAACCCTGGAGTTTCCTCTCCAGAACGGTAACTAACATTTACTACAGTAACTAAACATGATAATTTTAGAAAATTCTTTTAGTACACATGCATTGTAATTGTGTGTAATCAACCCATTATAATTCCACTGTTGGAATATGGGTCTCCTCTCTAAATTTTAGGTGAAACATATTTCCGTTCGAAGTATGTAGAGGACCCTTTACAATCAAATGTATACTGGTTTGAAGCAGACATTACTCCTAATAGTTGACAGGGAGCAATAATCACTATTGAATCCATAGAAAAATAGTTACGAGCTAAAACTCTCAGCTACCCTATAATTTCTTTCTCATAATTAACATTAACTTAAGACTCAAGTGTCTTTAATGTGATCATTTTCAGACAAATGCCAGCTAGGTCTCTGTGCCCTACTCCAATCCCATCAGCACCAGTGCCACAGAGATCCAATGGGCTGCTGTCCAAAGCTCTAGACTATGTGTTGGGCTGGTGACATTTGTGGAACCTTTACTTTCAAGACCTTGGCATTTAATACCAATGGTCATTTTTAAACATGAATACTGAGCCGAAATATATTTTAAACTATTGTGGCTTGATGATAATTGCCTGGATCATTACCAATTAGCTAACAAATTAAACACCACTTGTACTGGTAAGAGTTATAAGTTAAACCAGATTTAATAATTAATTAAATAATCTCTGTCAAATGTAAATACAATTCTATGATTTTTGAAGAAAAGTGGGGACATAATCATGAAATAAATATATTTTCTTAAGTTATCATTTATTTCTATTTTATATTAAAAACTTAACACTACAATGATTTAATATCATAATGGACATGTACAAAGTATATGTGCTTTTTGTAATGAAATGAATGTATTAATACAGTGTTTCAAAACAATAATTCAATTGTAACATAACATGCAGCAGACAGTTTCTATTACAATCCTATGTAAAAAAAACGTAAAACCATAAAAACGTAACATCACGCCTTGAATCCCCGAAGACGCTATCAAAGGAGTGTAGTAAACGCCCACGTTTCACCAGTTACGTTTATGTCCAATGGAATAGGTGGTGATGGAATGTTGCCATACACGAGGCACAGGTCCAAACTCAGAGCCACTAAATAGAAATTCTAAATTAGAAAAATCCAATAGTACTCGACCTGCGATTTGAACTCAGGATCTTTCGCTCAGCAGTTGCGCTAGCGACCACTTGACCAACGAAGTCGTTAATGAATGATTATATACTTAGTTTATATACCAAGACAAAGAAAAGTTGAGAAGTAATGTCGAGAAATAAATTCTAAAATTACGTCAGTTGGCTACAAAGTTCGTGCACATACAATATTTTATTATTAATTATCATAAATACTAATGAATAAATAAGGCAACTTGAAACATAGAACACTGCTTCATTTGTAGATTTGCAATGCTGTATCAGTCTCATTGATGTTTATAATTTTATTATGAGACATACCTAGTTAGTTCTCAAACAGCAACATGTTAGGAAGTTGGTTGGTTGCGGTCACAACTGGACTTGAGGTGATTGTAATTATTCATTTCAGTGTAGATGTTTAACTATACTGTATATACGATAAATATCAATATATGTTAAAAAACTCATCAATAAATTATGAATGTACCTGTGGACTTAGGCTGCTATTGGATGTATTCAAGAAAACATTGAAAAGATTTTGATGGACAAATTAACAATTTAAGTATTCATAATTGAAGATTAGATAATACAAAATCTTTCAAAACATTATACCTGCTATGGTGTTTGAATTAAATTATTATTAATGAAACATGCTCAATAAGTGAACATATGAAATACCCTACATAAGAATGGATTGTAGTACTGCCTTCTGCCTAGTGCAGCTATTGTTCATAATGTATTATATTCTAGTTTGAAGGATGTTAGCAAAAACATTAATGATGTGATATTTTACCTCATTCCTAAAAGAAGCAACACATTTCTATGAATTTTACATATCATAAAGATGTCTACAGACTGCAGTAACTACTTAACACATAAATACTGCATAATATCTTGATAATTATAGAGCTATTGGGATAAATCCAAAACAAATAATTACAAATGGCTTATTATTTATTTACCCATATCATTGATGAGCCGATGCTTGCACCTTACACATTCTTTATTTGAACAGTTAAAAACCTAACACCAGATACTAGAACAATAGAATAGAAGTATGATAGTTTCGGTAATAGGATTTACAAATGTTCCATCAAGACTTATATGAAATGTAATTTAGAAGTAGTTTATATTTTTGTCTAGTTAATTCATCATCACCTCAAATATACACTTGTGTTTTCCACCAGAAATCATACATATCATGTGATACTTGGCCAAATAACATGAATTCCATTTTTACATATACATAGTTTCACACATGAACAAGTCCTTCAACATTTCTTTTATAGTATAAATCAGGAAAATATTCATTGCAAAAAAGGAACAGAAAGACAAAATGTATTTTGTTCTTATCATGGTGCAATACAGAAGTGAAAGAAATTAGATTTGATTGTTATACAGCAAAAGCATTCAGATTTTGTTATCTTGAAGAATATTTCGTAATGTATAATCTCTGTTAGGTCACAAATAAAAATTCCACAGGGTTTGTACAGGTCAATTGAAGATCTAAAATATTAAATCTACATTAACTACAGAAATTTCTTATTCTACAATTCACTTTGGCTGTTCTATTATAGCATTTGCAAGGTCTGTCATCTTTGGATACTTGACATTATGTTTGTCTAGCTCACTCTGTGACCACAAGATCATGCGAAGAAGACTGCACAGTTTCGGGTTGGTATATTCCTGGTTTTCCATTTTCAGTATTGCTGCATTTAATTCACTAGCGATCTGTGTGACAGTGTAAAGGAGTTTATCTTAGAATCAAATGTGAACATACATCAATATGCAAGTAGCATAATAATCATTGTAAATATATTAATTACAAAAATAATAATATGTAACATGTTAAAAGCTATACTATATGCATGTTTATACATACACTTGCACACATGCATCCACACATACACCAACACACACAAAACATAATATCAAACCTGTAATCACCGAAGGGGTAGGCAGAGCAGTGTAGTACACTCCTCCATTTTACCAGTTACATTTACTTGCTATGACATAGGTATCATGTTTGCAACCACTGAATCAACAAGGCAGTCTGAATTTAATATGGATCAGTTATAATACCTTTTGACTATGTGACGGCAATAACAAGTCAGCGAAAGGAGATGCATGTGGGTCTGGGAAGGCCAGGAGGGCAAGTGACCGTTCCAGTTCAGTCAGGGCATTACGGTCATTGGCACCAGCCTCTGCCAGTGTTGCACTGGCAAAAGCTAGTGCCTCCTCTGCTCTGCCGGCTCGAATCAATTCAAGGAGTTGCAATTGCTGGAAAAAATGAAAACACTAAATAAGGCATTTAATTAACAGCAATTACATATATAACTATTTTTGTATAAAAGATTTAAGTTACAAATTAATAAATAATACATTTTCCTTGTTTTCTAATGGGTCAGATGGTGATGATTGTGAATACTAGACAAATAGTTCACAGAGCATATTTCATATCTATTTGAACTACTTAGAAATTCTAGTATTGACTCGGGGTCTGGATGTGTGCCCAGTGGATGGCAATAGGCTCACCGCCTATTCCATTGTGGGCCTTAAATGTAACTGGTGAAACGTGGGGGTGTGCCACATCCCTCTCCCTCCCTCTTCGGGGATTACAGGTGTGGTGTTGCGTTAAAATTATTCGAAGAAAATCAAGCTCTGTGGTGAACTAATACTAATGTGGTGGGAGTAGGCTGATGATGATGAAAACTGTTATAGTAGAATTTATACTTTTTTAAACATCATATTATTATTACCCATTTTGAATACTTATTAAAACAGTAAGCTTTATACATCTATTCATAATAGTATTCATTATTTAAGGTCAAATTTTAAGATTTTACTAATATATGTAAGTGCAAAATATCTTGTTACATATAATTATATATAGTATGATAAGTATTTATTTTCT
>DWDT01003016.1:0-12868 GCA_018245595.1 Microceris scylla | reverse complement strand
TGCGCGTCAGGGAGCCGCATCGTTTGCGCATAGTCGCATAAAAGCAGTCGACTCGCGCCGCTGCGAACATCCCTGACATTTATAAGTATATACATTATATTTCATATTATCAACGTATTAGAATTTGTGAACGAGTCGGAAGATAGAAATCGAACGTCGAGTACATTTGAAAGTATCGAAGTATGTATTGCAAGTCGCGAAGTCCAAGGTAAAAACCTTTGTCAAGAGTTTCTTCCAAGACGTATAAAAATATTATTCTCATGAATTCATAGACACAATCCCAATTTTTCTAGATTGCCAAGTTTCTATAGGACTCAGGACAATGGGACTCAAGATAACACAACTACGAGCACATATGTACGTGGATATGAGAAATACTTTTCGTTCGACATATTGACAACCGTATATAAAACAACAGTATATTCGCTACAGATTGAATAAACGAACTTTAATAATGAAAATTACGACCTAAACGTATAAAATATAGCCTTGTAAAAGACGTCGTAAAACCTAAAAAGGAAAAATTCGAAATATTAAAAATAATTCGCACGTGAATTTATGTTTTTACACTCCTAAGCCCAGATCCGTGCTTTTACGAGAGAAAGGGAGATTTATGTAGGCTGTGTAAATTAAAAAGCTACCCCCGAGTTGACCGTATTTCGCTTTTTTATTTATATTTACTCGTCCGTGGCAGCCCTGTTAAGACTGCGCGCGGGGCGACCGGGCAGTGACCCCGATTTTTCAAAGCGGGTTACATCCAGCTTCAAATATGAAGACAGATACTTGTCATTGTACTCACAATTACGACTGTAGTAACTTTTTGCCAAAGTAACTATAATAAATCTAATGTTATATAACAAATGATGCTAACCAAAACTCTAAGAATAGGCGTTCTTCTGCCAGTTACTAAAGTTGTTTATACATATAATTGTTAGTTAGTAGTTGTGTTGATAGTTGTTAGTATAGTTGTTATTAATTGGCAATAGAACTCCTAAAATGGAATTGTTAGTACGTTTCAGCCTAATTTGCGTACATACTTTATATATTAGCGGTACAATAAGAGAGTGAAGAACTTAAAATAAGTTGCAATTCAGCTTGGTTAGAATAGAGAGACATTAAGCACTCTGCGCTCTCCATGCACCCTATAAGAGAGCTGGTGTGGTGGTATCATAATAATGATGTGTTAGCCCGACCCGAAGCTTGCTACCTCATAAGACTCCATGTAAACTTCGCTTTTCATATACACATGGACCGGAAACAACGCCGTTCTGAGAAAATCAAAATGTCTTGCAGCGGATGTAGCGCGGCGGCAGCGGCTCGCGATTTGAACCCAGGACCTCTCAATCGGCTGTTGCGCTTGCAATCACTCAACCAAAGAGGCATTCAAAGGCATTCATTATACATATTTATTTATTTTATTTATTTATTAGGTCTACCAACGATTGTTCCAACTTCATATATTATGTCCATACTACATATATGTCCAATTCATTTATATCATAGGGAATACTGATAGTAATAAAACAGTCTAGAAACCTAATATATTGGACGAGCAATATGAATAAAGTTTTATTAGCATTCCTGTTACGAAGCAGGAGAGTAGTTCGTTTGCCATAACTTGTTTGCCACAACTCGTAATATCAATTTGCGGCTCCCCGAAGCGGCGCGAGTTCGCAAACTAAAATAATGCCCAAAAATGTAAAGTAACGGCAACTTCCAAAGTTACAATATGAAATCATATTGGAACTTTGCGGAGTAAGTGATAAAGTGCGCACGATATTACACTGTCACTAAAAGCTTTTTTTTGTTCTCTAAGTACACGAAGCTTTTTGAATTCGGATACGAGTTATAAATAATATTACGGTAGCTATAAATAATATATAAAATAACATGAACCATTAAGAATTCAGTTACATCTATTTTTTATCTCACTTTAGTATTGCTTACGCGGATTTTCAAGTTACTGGCTAGAATGTCCAATAACATATTTAACTATTCAGATGTCCAATTACTATTGTACCTACATAGTTATTATTACATGATTCAGTCAGTCGCACTTGAACATACCTATTAATAATTCTGTCTGCCATTTCAGTCTGTTACCTCACGCGGTATGCCTATCCCAAAACAATAAAACGAGAGTGCAAATGGCTTATTAATGAAACTTTCGTGGTACTGATTTGGCTGTTAAATGTTTGATACCTTTCTAAAGGAGTGGGATAGTAGTATTCTTTATAGGTATATGATAGTAAGGAATAATATGTAGATATTATTGTTTATTCTAGACTCTAGATAAACATTGGTCTTTATTGTCCACCAAAATTACTAAAGCAATAATTTTTTTAAATGAAAGAGAAATATACGAAAGGAGATTTTATAGCTATCAAGCTATCTCTTCGATACGATATTGGATCAAAATCAATGGAAGTAACCAGAAGAGTGAATGATATCGACCACACTCAGGGTAGAAAGAATTGAATTAAACAATAGCTTAGTTTCTCCCAGTAGCTTACATAAATAAGTTTAGGGAATATGTTTGAAATCTAGGTTCACCAACTGCTATTTGGCGTCATCAATCTTTGTAGGCTCCACTGACCGGAATGGCACAGTGAGGTGAAACTGACTGCAAGATTTATCGGTCGTTGTTATTGAAACGATTTTCCAACGGACTAATGTTGTTCAAATGTAATTTCAGCAACAAAACAATTTGATGCAACGATTTGACATATTCCAAATTTGAATTTGTCAGTATTATTTCGGAGACAACGATGTGTTGTAATGATTAGCGGTATTCCATATTTAAACTTATTTAGTGGACAATATTCCTTATACCAATAATCTCACTCCATTAGGTCGCGTAGCACACATGCTAACAATATTGGTAATCTCATATGGATTGTAATAAGAGTTCGTGGGTACTTTTTTATTGGATACCTGTACAAATATTTTTATAACCCAAATAGGTTCTCAATGACACAATTAGTGAGTAAATCTAAGCAATATAAAACGAGTTATTATTACTAATACTTTTACAGCCACTTCTCGCCAGCCAGTAATTTATAGACTTTATTTTTTTTAATTTGATGAATATATTAAAATGATACAATGACGAATATTTTTTCTTACGTACCAATATACGAGTACCACGGTTCTTTTGTGCGCAGTCGGTAACTAGCAATTGTGGAGATTTCCACGCGCTTCTGAAAACTCCAGTATAATAACCCTCTCGCTGCAGGTTACATAATTAAAGCGGCAACTACGTAATAGGCCCCTCGGGCTCCTGAAAGCTGGTCAAGTGAGCTCGGATAACAGTGAAATGTGCCTGGAAAAGTAATTTACTGCGCGGGGTAAAATTTCTTTTTTAACTTGACACTGGCTTGAATTATTCATCATATATGTGAGTATAACTCGTGCGAAATAATTTGAGACCTAAATTATGACGTCAAATTAATATATATTACTAGTTACTACAGTAACAGAGGAAATATTATCACAAATTTTAAGGGACACTAAATGATTGTTAACAAGAATACAAATATATTTAAATGGAAAAAACGACGAAATTTCATCACCAAAATGACTACATTCATATATACATATGTGTATAGCAAGGTAGCGCGCAGGAATTTTATAGTTATCACGGTAAGGAAAAGAGACTGGAATATTTTTATAACCTGATCAAGGAATATTCCCTAGAAATATATAAATATATGAAAGAATTGAATAACAATGTATATATGACATATCTTGGCTATGTACAGTTCACTTAATGGCCTACCGGCTAAAACGGACGCCATTTTTTATCTTTACTTTTCCCGATAAAGTTTTACTGTCGACGAATAAAACTAGCGATCTTTATTGCCTTCTGGGGATTGTTACACTCCTTTGAAGTTTAGAGTAAAAGGCAAAATTAAATGGGTAAATAAACAGTGAATATATATCATATTTTATATCTAAACTAAACATATAAATAAAATTAAAGTGTCTCTTTGTCATATCAAAATAACAGATATTTTATGTATTTGTCGTATACGGCACGTAAAACGAAAATGCTTTTTTGTCTGTCTGTTTATTTGTCATATTGCTTATCTCATTGTTTATGTCAGATCTCATATAATTATAATATAATTTACGATCTATTTACGTTGGTGATCCACAAAACAAACATAAGCCGTGCTATTACAGGTTTGGTTATCCAAACAGACTCACTCACCGTGATCAATCTTGCCGACAATCCAGCTGCAGATAATCCAGTGAAGACCAATCACCTACCTCGTTGTGCGTATATGTACATACATATTTAATACCTTTGTCTACCCTGTCCAACTGTTGTTCGTTCGTTATACTTAAAGTATCTCATTTGATAAGGTTTGTTTTTGAATATTATTCTTATATGTATAGTCACGGCGGGTCCCTTACGATATACGCAGTAAGCACCGATTACCAAATATCTCAATCGTTACCTATTTTAAAGTTGAGATATACATAATATTGTAGCTACGTGTGTGGTTACTCAAGCGTTACTTTAAAAATACATGTATCACGCCTGTAATCCCCGAAGAGCAAGGCAGGTGAGTGTAGAACACTCCCGCGTTTCACCAATTACGTGATACGACCCACTATAGAATATGTAGATGGTGATGGTGGTGATGGTGAGCCTATTGCTTATAACGATCACAGATTCAGATTCCGAGCCACTAGTAGAACATTCAAATTAGAAAAACGTATCTAAATTCGCCTTGCTAAAATATATATTATAACTTCGTATGTGAGACCCTTCTTATAGGTAATTTGGATGTCATTTGAGCTAAAGGAGCAATCTGATGACATCTGAGCGCGCATGTAATATTCAGAGCTTCTGTCTCGCTTTCAGTTTGCTGTGTGCCGTAAATATTATATTAGTAAACAGTTTTTTCGCTCACGTCCTTGGTTTTAAAACTGTTTTTATACGGCAATTAAATTTACATTTTTACGTCGAGTTTGAGTTAAAAAAGCACGTCAAGTTGGAAGGATATATTTAACATTTAATGCTCTCTGCCGATCCCGTAAGGGACCTAGCATGATGGCATAATAACAATAATAAATGAAGTTATTAACATGGCACGTGATACAGACTATAACATATATATTTAGTATATTTACAGCATACCCCAAACTCCCTATTTTGACTATAAATCATGTAAGTTTGAGAGGGTGGCGCCGCTTGTATCGTAGAATTAACTTCAGCGGAAGGGTTGACAGTCTGAAGCCATTAGTGGAGTAACCATTTTGTGTGTTTATTAAACACATACAAACACATTTGTTTGATTGTAATATGTATGAGTAGTAGTAAGATCAACGAAATAGGATTACATTAAATTGAATAAGTAATAAATTTTTACAATATTCCCTAACGGGTGGTTACATTGAAATAGGGAGAAAAATCGGGGTAAAGTTGCAACACTGTCTATACATATGTCAAGAAAAAATATCTGAATACTTTGGCAGAGTTCAAAATATTCTTAATTATTATTAATCCTATATATTCCATTTAAATTTATTGCATTCCCAATACATGAGCTACAAATCGAAGAATGAGCTACAAATCTTGTTCATTCACTCATTCAATGTACTTTTACTTAGCAGGCTGTTCACACTTAGTACGTGATTTAAGGATAGATCGTTCCAGTAAATGGCGGTTACAAACATAAAATATATTGTTGAAAGAATAAAAAACCCCACAAAAAGCGGAATCACGAGGGTTTATGAGATAACAATGGGATAAATATGGCGTCGCTGAAAACCTTCGGAGTGTAGGAACGGATATGTATATATCTAAGTTTATTTTTGCCATACACAGTGGTGAAGGGTTAAAAGACTTTATTCAACATCCAAAAGGGCTTTTGTACATATTAATAGTGAAGCTTATAAACTTTTATAAGTACAAAATACACAGCTAGGAAAAAAAATGAAAATAAATGAAAGAGATTAATTGTAACTTTAAACATATGGAAAAGCGACATCAATTTAAGTTACTTTCGATTATTACACTTATAAGTTAAACACCAGGTACTGCAAAATTCTCATAACATTCCGATTTTAAAATTATCGTTTTACTTTTTTCACACGTATGGGATAACGAGAAAGGATAATATGGCGTGGCTCGTGAAAACCATTAATACCGGGAAAGTATATATCATGCTTGAGTTTAATTTATTGCTTCCGATGTAGCTTTGAATTAATGTGAAACGTTTGTATGATATATATCATTTAGATGACCATTATCATTTATGCATTGGCAACATTTAAAATCCATAGATAAAAACGATTTTTTTTATTCGGGGCTATTCACAGTATATTGTTAATAGAGTCATACGCTTTGCGAACATACGATGAAGAAATATTGCGAAATATTGACTAAATCTGTAATTGTTCTAAAGCAGCCAATAAAATTCGAAAATTCTTGATTTAATAATAGGTTTAATATTATCTAGTATGAGAGACAGAGATTTTGTAACAAAGGAAGTAGGTGGTTTGCTAATATTCTTTAAACGGCTATTCGTGTCGTCGGTCTAGACACTATAAGCCGTAATGAGCAACTCCGCTAATGAGACGTCCTCAGCCCCACCTTTGTGCCTTTGAGCGAGACATTATCAACTGTGGCCAATCGTAATTATGTTCCAAAGATGGACATTGGATGACCTAATACTAGATGTTCTTTTTCAACCCTTTTATCGTTCACGATACGGGACTTCTTTCAGAATGAAATCATGAATTCACACGGCTTAGAGAACATTTTTTTAAGATTCTTCTTCTTAGCCTTAGAAAAGAATTTCTTTCAATACTTTGAAACTACAAGCTTGATGTTACTTTGAAAGATTCTCTCAGATGTAAATGTCGTAGGAATTTTTCAAGTGTTTAATTCATTGTATGAGTACGCACTTAGGAGTCTTAATAGACTTTTTATTCTGTCATAATGTCCCGCAGCACGCGAAAAGGGCCTTAAATCTTAACAAACATAGCTAACGATTAATGTTGATTACAAAATCAAAAGCCTTACTCCGTCACACGCATGTTTTTAAATTTATGACTACATACAGTAATAATCTCTAATGAAGTATATGTCTTGATAATTCAAAATACGTGTTACTAACCAATCTATTATTAAGGTTTAACAATAGTTACTTATAGGTTACACGAGGACTACCTACTGTTTACTGATGTATAATTACGGTAATAAAAGAAAGAATAAATAATACAATTATATAAATAAATAAACGCCACAACAACATATTTTGAATTATGTTTTTCTTATACAACACGCAAAGTGAAGATTCGAGGAAAATAATCACGTTCTAGACCACTGGACCATCACTGCTAATACCGGGGAACATGTCACAAAAATAAGGAAAATGTATTCCAGGAATATTTCAGAAAGGTTCCCACATCGGGCACAATGGCGTCTTATTGCGTATCGCTTCGGACGAGGGAAATATTTCTACCTACCCACCGTTTTTTATTGTCCGTTAGAAATATTAAGAAACGTGACAGTACTTATCTTAATATTGAAGGTATTCAACAAATACAGAAATATAAATGAAAATGTGATGTATTACGTGGTTTATTTGATATATTTATCGCTGTTGTGATTAAGATTTATTATCATATTTGATTAATTTTACTTTACAGTAAATGTATTCTTTTATGACGACCCGTTAGTGGTCTATTTGACATTTCACCATCAACATCGATTCTCTCATCTTTTCGCTGTTTGATACGGATCGCCTGTCAGACTGGGAACGGTTATTGCTATGGCCTAGATTTAATTTACGCAAATATATAGCATTAAATGCTAAATTTATTTACGACAATATCGCGCTACGTACAATTGAAACGCGAGCGATATCGACTTTCCAAACTCGTAGGGTTTCATCAATTTAGAAACATCACACGACAAGGTGCTTCATCTCTAATTTACTTCAAAGATTGAAATTCGAGTCAGGAGGGTGAGAACTCTGAAATAAATCCTCCCTTGAAGGCAACGACCCTATAAGTAAAGTAACCCAGTATTCGGGGTCGTTCACACGAGGGACAAATTGGAAAAGTTAAAGCCTACGGCGATACATAGACACTTGTACAGGAGTTGCCCCGCTTCTACGTAACCTGATACTAAGGGTTCTCGAAATGTAAACAGACGCTTTGAATAGAATTTGACTTTGGCAGCCGCTAGCTCATCTGTTTTTATTGCTGCCAATTCTCCGCTTTAATTGCTATGCAAATAGTATGATAGACTTTTAAAACTTAAATAATGTTTTAAAATTATGGCAGATCCATCAAAGTTTTAATTTTTACGCTTAACCAGTCTAAATCAGTTTACTTACATGATGTTAGTGATCGATCAAATAAATAATAGAACCCAAGAACCGTCATAATGCAACTTTCACAGAAATGAATATATTCATAATTTATTATGAAATAACTTTTAGAAAAAAAACAGCAACTGGACTCCAACAAATAGACTAGACACATAGTCAGAGTGGCGAACTATGGATTAAATGCTTTTCATTCTGAGAAGAAAAAAACAGAAGTGAATAAATTAGGACATTGACAATGAGTCTTGAAAGTTGCTATACTTTGGAAGGTACATGGGCTATCAGCTCCTATTGCTGCCACTAAATTGTCAAACCCCCATCGGAAACCTTTGTACACGTTAAAATGGTTATCTGATACCTGTCACAGGTAAAATTGGCGGTAAAAAGTTCCACCAAAAAACAGATTTTTCTATATGAATACAATAAATCTCGTCCCACATCAATTTTATTCTCTTATTGCAAAATATATGGATAACTGGCTGGAATACTTTGATAGAGGTATTCGAATTATAGAAAAAAAAGATTACTTAAACAGTTTTATATTTGAATAGTTTTAATTTTTTTTTTCGAATTATAGAACAACTCTGTACAAGAAAAGTAACACATTAATGTAGAATTCCAAACATTATTTCCTTACAAGACAATATTCTACCGAAGGATCATCATTTTCAGGGCTTGTCCGTCCACTAAAGAACGCAGGCCTCTCCATGAGTACGCCACTGAGCTCAATCTCCAAATCTTCGCACCCACCCAAGGCCGGTCTGCCTCACTAAGCCATAACTGATGAATCAGTTCCAGCATAATTATAATATTAGTCTGACGATATGGAAATATTTAGGCTTTTTTATTTCATTACACAATAAAACCCTATTCAGATTATACAATATTTCAATAATTACTGTAGAAAATAGGTTTCCAGAGCGCGAAATAAATGTTCTAGAAATACCATAGGCAATGTAAAACAAAATTTAGCCTAATTGTAACTAACGAGGTTAATTGTTATTGAGCAATGTTCAAGGGTATATAAGAAGGTTTATTAATATTACGATAGAATAAAATGGGCTAAGGCTGTTTTCACATATTTTATTTATTGTACATTTATTATACTCGTATTTACTTTACCTACATTTAACAACATAACCATTATATGTTTAACAAGGACATTATGAATGTTAACGATAAATGTTTTATTTTATGTATTTATAACATATGTATGACTTTAAATGTTTAACCGTGACAAATGTTACACATCTTTTCGCGCGCATTTTTTTAAAAATGGCTGTAAATAATTCTCTTCGCTGAAATGTATACGTACTCGTATATAAAAGATGAAAACTAATCCACAATGTTATTTATATCCCTCATAGCACTAGCTTTATTTTTCACAGCGTATATTCTGCTATAACTTACATTTTATTGTCGAGAAATGAGAACTTAAGCATGGATATTAAATTGTTGAGACTTTACGACACTGTTCCGTAGTTATGGCCGCGATATGTCATTTTATTTCAAGTTAGCGTCCTGCGCGGATAGAACATTATTTGATGTGCAACTCACTGCATAAAATGTTCTCAGACTATTGTATAAAAGAATTGAGATTTGATATATACGTGTTGAGCTATTTAAAAAGTTATTTATACAAGTTTTTCCCAAAGATGTGTACTAAAACTCTTTTACAGTGTCAAAATATACTTTTACACTATAATTTGACGGTATAACGTCTTTCGAAGTTTCTAGACTAAATTTTTCGTATCTCCTATTGAACTTTAAATGTGGAAGCATCTAAATTCCACATACCACAGGCATTGTCAATAATTCTAAATTTAGTTAATTTCTACACAAATAAATCTATGCGCATTTGTAAACCTCCCACATCCATTGCGGTACTCTGAACGATTGTCAATATTTAATTAAACCACATAGGTCGTGTACGTACCCAAACAATTTGATAATAGTCTTTGAAACGCTACAGATTAAAAATATCTATTCGCTTTTTTTATTACCGTTTACTTTAAACTTTCATAACACATGTACAATTAATACAAATTGGTATTAGCGTTTAAAGCGCTATATTTATAATTTCCACAAGACCATAATTATATCCAATTTATGTTAGCGTATAAAGCGCTGTATTTATAACTTTCACAGCACTCACACAATGAATAGCAATTTATATTAGCGCATAAAGCGCTGTATTTATAATTATTGTCACACAACTCACACAACGAATAGCAATCTATATTAGCGTTCAAAGTGCTGTATTTAACACATTCACGGCACTTGTACGATGAATGCTTTAATCCTGTTATCGTAGTCCAATATCGCAGCGATGTAACAGGATGAATAGTATCGACGCTGCTAGCTTTATTCGCCATCGCTGTTCGGAAATTCGATACGAATTGATGCAATCGATTTTCATCGTGTAATACAATGTCCATGTACATATGTATGTATTACTTTGTACTAGTGTAAAATGAAAATGTATCATGTCCGGGTATTCTCATGTGCTATCGTAATGTTTTAAAATAAGTGCTGCGTCCGGATACTCTGATATACCTACTGTTATTGTAGAAACTGAATCCACTTTTCACCATTACGTTACAGCAGGTACATTTCACCACAGCTTAGACTCATTATAGTCTAGTGATATAGATTTCGCCCTTCTTTGTATCTCTCTCGATGGGTTTAGAAAGAACGCATGAATTAACAATGAAAGCTTCATTTTACCTGGTTGTGTTACCGCAGCGACGTAACGTAAATCTGTACTGACACCAAATCATGGTGTTCTGGAACATTCGAAAGTTTTTAAAATTTTTGATGAGTTATTTGTTTACCGCAGCAAAGGCTCTGCTAAGTTTAGGCTGAGACAGCCTTAAATGATGCTGACAAAGACGTAACTATTGTTCAATATTGATCGCAAATATCCATCACCGCCCACTCAGAGCTTCTGTCTCAATTGTTTCCCTGTTGTCATAAATACCAGGTTACACCCAGTACCGCAAAATGTTGAAACCAGTGTTCCGGTAGCAGGACATAATCGGATCAAGGGAACACCGATACCCACCGATACCCACTGATTGCATTACACTCCACCGCGATGCGGAAATTACATTGCAATTGAGCTATTGACATTTTAGTATCTATTCCACACATGTACACTCCCGCTCAAAAGTGTACAACCACTAATAAAAAAAATGTTCTTTCTACATAACTATGTACATGTGTACGTAAACATTGTCATGCATATTTCTCATATGGGTAGGAAAAGACAAAGGATTTTCGCGTGCTACGGTCTTGGCATACATCTTCCGCCTCGTCGTCTTACATGATAGTCATGTTATTATTTTATTTTATTGTTATTTCTAATTATTCTCAAGTACTACTACTAACAAACAAAGTACTACTAACAAACAAATTTCCACACCTGCATCTCGCAGTGATTGCATAGTGGTGTAGAATACACAGCCTCCCCTTCCGAGGTCCTGTATTCAAATTCAACGCGCACCTCTTCACAAAAACTGTGCGTTTTAAGATTAAATATCATTTATGGTTACACTAAAGGAAAGTATCTTGAAGAATCCTTTTTTTTACATTGTCCAGTGAGAAACGGCAATTGCCATCAACAAGATACAGAATAGTTGAAGGTTGCCAATTTGCACAATATTAAAACTACCAATATTGCAAATCATCTAAACAACCAGACTAATAACTACGACATTGATTACTACGTTCGTATCATCTTTGTGTACATTAGCCGCTCAAATAGAGCGTACGATATAACCATATTAAAACAGTTCCCGGAACCGTAGCGCGGCAACACAGCGCTATTAATCTACCGCCGATAATAATTGAATTGCAGGCAACACTAATCCAATTGCATGCAAATTGGGACGACCGAAACATCATTAGATACGTTTATCGAGTTGTTGTGGCTATATTTCGTTTTATTTTAATATATCGTACTATATATCATGGAAATATTGTAAATGAAAATGTATTTTCTTTGTGTGATATTATTAATTGAAATATATTACGTTATTATTACGGCATTGTATTAGTACGGCACTTCGAAGCATCGATATGGAATAATTAGCATAAATATATTATATATAGAGTGGGGAAGTCGTATCCATTGTAGGTTAGGCAGAAAACACCAAGAGCCAAATATCTCTATACTTACCGAACTGACTGTAATAAATGTACTTAACCAGTAAGCACGCAATTTTTTCCATCTATTTCATTATCATTTTTAATAAAATAATACACTGGTGTTCATGTACATTTAAACTAAAACTTAATAGATTAAAGCAGTACGTAGCTCGGTAGAAATTTGAATGATGACTGAATGATGAATGGTTTGAACTTGAATGATTAATGGTGTGGTAGTAATGGAATTTGTGTATTTAGCGCGTTTCTATAGAATGGCCAAAATATTGTATAGTGGGCTTATGGATGTGATACGTAATCTATACAAATAAATAAAATTGGAGTGTCTGTTTTTAATATTAAAATAACCG
>DWDT01003015.1:0-12870 GCA_018245595.1 Microceris scylla | reverse complement strand
GGACTTACGCGCAATTGGTGAAAAGTGGGGGTGTACTGCACTCCTCTGTCTACCCCTTTAGAGATCACAGGCGGGACGTTACATATGATATTTATTAATCTCCTCTTGCTGTACTAATTAGTATTAACGTTAGTATATGTATTTTTAATACTCCAACCAAAGATCATTCGAGTGTGTCAAAAAACTAAACAGCTTGAGTTAATACTGATTTGTTCATCTCACTTTTCTGACATGATTTTGTCAATATTTGGTGTCAGAGTAATACCAGCTATGGTGAGAGAGATAAGAGTGACGACACATTACGGTAGTTTTAAAGAATTTGCAATGAACTATAATATAAATATAAAATGAATGTCCCGAATTTTATAAATCCAAAACAAATAGCATATCCATGTTTATAATAATGCTCAGAATTGCTCCGCAATTCCAACTGTTTGTCGTTACATAAAAAGATCCAGATATATTTCTTACATGCTTCAATGATTGTCTTATTATTTAATTTGACTCTATTTAACAGATAGGACAGGTAAAAATAGAATATTGAAATAAATGCATAAAAAAATTTTGAAATTGTAAAGCACACATGCTTCGCATTATGAGTTGTGCAAAATTTAAAATACACTTGATTTCAGTATGCAATAGAAATTTTAAGTGTATTTAAGTAAGTTGCGGTTTCGGCTAAAACTGAGAGTGAGACCAAAAGTTGTTACGGTTCACCTGAAAAACACAATGTAGTAACCTACCTGTAAATCAAAAGCCTTAGAGAAGTTGGAACATGTACACTTGATGTAACTGGCCAAGGATCCATCATTGACTGCTCGTTTTGTTATTGCACTAGTCAAAGCTTGCCCATGTTGGCGTGATCTACACTTTCTTGTGCAGTCAGTTTCACAAGTCTTACTCATTATAGATTTAACTATATTATGACTTCCTTATGTGTGAAAAAGTAAAAAACTTAATAGCTATCAATTCTTTGTCTGTTAATTGCAATGTTTATTTTTAGTCATAATACAGGTACCAATATTATGTATTTATAATTAAAATTATGGGCAAGTTATTTACAAAGGAGAAGTCTCCGCCAGCCCCTGATAGGGGGCAATCTGTTTTTAACAGTACATAATGGCAGTGTGTGCAATCTGAAAATAAAAGAGAATGATCAGCAAGTTTGTGTTCTGTGTAAAACTAGTTGTTGTTCTAGAAAAGCATTAATTACATTTCAATAGACCAACACAGAACCATAGATTATAATTTACATTTTATAATTATATCATTAGTTCTACCTAAATATGTTCAGTTATTCACGAGAACCATTATTCATTTGAATCTTTTCTTTATTTGAAATAGGTGTGCTTATATCTGTTTAACTGCAAATTTTGCTTTTCGATTTATTTCGCCTAGTTGTTTATGCAATAATTTTAATTATCCGAAATCTTTATATATTTATATAATATTGTAGCAATTTTGTTTTTAGTGGTTACCTTTAATAAACTTTTGTTTGTAAATTTCATTAATTATCTAAGTGTAAGGTATTTAGTTTGATGTAATTGGACACTATTAATAATAAAGAAAATATATATGTAATAACCGGCGACATATTAGATACAAAAATAAGTAGAATAAAATACCTTTACATGTAACCAAATGTATTCCAAACAGTGTATTCGGAAACAACAGGGCACACCATGTCTTACGTTAACCGTAATATTATTGTGTACATAGAATGTAAATGATATGATATCACATAAATTCAAAGGATAATATGATATAGTTCTAAGTTTCGCAAAATGCAAAACCTATTGCATTACATTGACAAAATGTCAGAATAGGAATTTTGACATCTAATAATAATATGATACAAACTTCGACGACAAAAGATTGAAAAGATATACATTTAATTGATACATTTTAAACCAACTAGATGTAGCGTGGCAAGATAATGTCATTTAGCTTTTTAATTTGTTTTAATAGTGCTGAACAATATTTCATGAACAAGATGATTCTATTATTACTCCGGTGTATAAGTGAGCAAATGAGTTATAAACGTTCAGTGTAGAAGTATTGAGGTAACACTGGAGGATCGATGTCTAAAATTGTCATAGGAATTGTCAATGTCAAAAACCGTCAATGTCTCATATGTTCAAGTTGTTGGGTAATCACACGAAAATATAATTGCGATTTAATTTAATCACAAGTTGAGACCATGTTTCAGGTGTTAACCGCCACAGCGAGGCTGTCTAGGACAGCTTTGTCCAGGTATGGAGATTATTTCTATATGAAAAGCAACTATGTTAACTTGAGTTTTATCACTTTATATGCAGTGTACTTCTATGGCAGGTACCTAGAAAATTGTGATTACTATTAAATAAGGTTGTGTTGATTTATTTGAGATTCAATATCAGAAATATATATCGGGTAAATTGCAATGAGGCCTAGAATCGTAGTCGTTTTGAACACAGGATAACTTTTTTACGATTTGAGATTTTATTTTGACTTGGTGTGGCTTGATGGATAGATTAGGCAATGTGAGTTACATCATTAGATTTTACTAAGCTGTACCGTGATAATATCTTATTGCTATGGAACATTAGTATCATCATCTTCAGCCAGTCTCAGTTCATTGGTGGGAATCTGCCTTAGTTGTAAACTTAGTATTTGCCTGTAGTCCACACAGAATTCATACAGGTTGGGAATTACAGAACACAGATTTCACACTGCCTGTCAGCAGTGTTAGCATTTAACCTTGTCTAGACGGACTGCATTGTACCCTGATTTAATATTAAATCATGTATGATGGAAGGCCACATTCCCAGAGAGGTGGTTAATTATTAATTAAAAATCTTTAATTTAAAGGATAGCTAATAGTACTATTTCTTCTGTACCTATCATATCAGTTGCTGTGCATTAGTGTGCAAATTTCATTAGTTTCTTGGGTTCTGTACAGGCTCTTTCTAATCCACCTTGCATATATATGAACTCTCATCGTGGAAAATGATAGCTATGCCTTGTAAGAAAAGACGAGAATGGAGCATGATTACAGAAAAAATATGAATAAAGTATTGTACAAAAATTTTGAGGTGTATTTCTTTGAACTATAGTGCATCTTCCTTGTAGGTATTACATTTTATTGTATCTGTATAATATTGTGTCCGTTAACAATTACAGGTCCTTGCCGGTGATATCCACCAGCAGTTCCAGGTTCTTAGCCTCTGATGTGGATCCTGTGTGTCGTAAAGAAGCACCACAGATTGATACTGAAACAATTCTAGCTGGCTCTGATGAAGAAAAAGCCCTGGAAGTCACAATTGCTGTTCCTGCCAAAGTACTACATTTTTATAATAAATAGTTTGCAATCTTAACTTCTTAGATGTATGTATATAATGTGCATGAGCCCTTTAAGCATTAAGTAACCATGATGGAATAGATGAAGTAAATATACAACTTTAAGTATTAAGTAACATAGTAAGTAACACTTTTAAGTATTAAGTAATCATGATGGCATATTGGAATATACATAACTAAAGTGTATATTTACATAGACTCCATAATAGTCATCATATTCATGGGAGGAAAGCTAGAGACAAATTTTAAGGGGCAATTAAAATCAGCACTACCTGAAGAATAATAACTGGGACCAACAATTTAACATGTCCTGTGTTAATTGTAGATTCCGGGATATTGCTTGGTATTTGTAAACCTATTTAGAGCTATGCACAGTGATCATTAATCTGCTTGGCAGTCAAATTATTATTTATTTTATTGCTTATCTTTAGTGGTGTGGTGTTTTACTCAAATAAATAAAAATACACTGTATTCAGTGTATTTTTATTTATTTGAGTAAGTTGAAAATGTTGTTAATGTTATATACATGTAAATGTGGCCTTTTTGTTAAATGTTGTTTACACTAAATTTTATTTGCAAATTTTTAGTTTAACTAAAACCAGAAGCGCTTGAATGTTCCAGTGTGATTTTTTTCGCTTTTTTCATTAATAATAATAATAATAATCAACTCATTTATCATTCCACTGTTGGAATATAGGTCTCCTCTCACATTGAGACAGTTAAGGCCATGGCCTGCCATGCTGACCAAGTGTGGGTTGGCAGATTGCTCACACTTTAGAATTTTTTTTATACATATAATATCTAAGGTGTGCACGATGACACGTTTCCTTTACTGTTAGCAAGTGATGTTAAAACTTAAAACGCACTTTTATAAAGAGGTGCGCGCCGGTGGGATGCGCCGTGAGGTGAGTGAGAGGTTGAATTCTTAACCACTAGGTTATCACCGCTTATTAGGCTATTGTTTACATGACATCGTGGTAACATGTCTAAATCTGAAATAGAAGGAATCTAGGTATCTTTTGAAGGTCTAAGTATTTTAGTACTCATCTTAGCGTGTGTGGATGTGTGCTTGTATATGACTTTTACAAAACAAGAAATCCTAGTGTAGAGCTGTTTCTATATTGATATTTAATTCCTCCTATATAATTTCAGGCTGATCTTACGCCTCTGACTGGTGTACCAGAGGAGCATGTTAAAACCCGGCTGGTACGCATCTACCGGCCTGCAAAGAACGCCATGCAGAGTGGTACTAATAATATTCATCACTGGGAAATGGAATTTGATACCCGTCAACGTTGGGAGAACCCACTTATGGGCTGGACTTCCAGCGGCGATCCACTCTCCAACCTGAAGGTCCAGTTCTCTTCCCCTGACGAGGCTATTGAGCATTGCGAGAAGAATGGCTGGATGTGGTATCTTGATGAACCTAAACTTGAGAAGGAACTGAAGCCCAAGAGCTATGGCCTCAATTTCTCATGGAACCGACGCACCAGAGTCTCGACAAAGTAGAAATTCTAGTACTACTGTTGTTCATAATCTAATTATAGTAATAAATGAATTCTAATTGGAAGGTCGTTTTCACTATGTAATACTTGTTGACATCAGAAATAAGTTTAATAGCCATAATATTTAAAGTTTTTTATTGTAGTTCAGTTCAAAAATGGTAGTCACGTAACATAAAATGTATAAATTTATTTAATTTTCAATTAATTTTTGAACGTGGCAACACCTAAGCCCTTCTTGGTATACTATGCCACTCAGTGAAAGTTATTAAAGCTACTTTTGCCAGATATATCGTACAACACTGTAGTTACATAACAACAAACGTTTAAACAATATATTAGGGCTAAAAAATTCACACTAAAAATTTTTTCACATAGATAACAATTGTTAATGAATAAACATTTGATAGTGTAACCCTCTTTTGTTATTTGTGTTCCTGCATATAGGTCTTATAAATAATAGACAACAATATATTTGGTACAAATTAAAAAATATAGAAAGAGTTTTTGTTATTTATTAAATCTTTATAAATTAATTAATTTTGACCGGTATAAATATATCAGGTCCAATATTTTAGTTTAATAAGTTGAACCTAAGTTTTAGGAAATAAATAAAACCATAGTATTTCCGTATTTTTGTTTAATCATAGTTTTCAACATGGTTAATTATATTTTGTACCTCGGAAGAAAATTATATATCGCAGGTCTCACTTAAAAGATTTATTTACATATGATACAATTTTAATAATATGTTAAACAAGTTCAAACCATGCTCACCGCACGATTCAAATTACGAAATTATCTAACTACCATAGTTTTAAATGTACATCGTACATCTTCGTACATAATCGAATTTAAAAGTAACGTCTAACAACCTTTTCGATAACACTACGTAAAATTATGAAAAAATTATTGCATTTTCTTGTTTTTTATGTACATTATAATGAACAGTATTGAGAATTTTATTATATTATTAATTTATGACGTCATTTTAATTTACGATTTTAAAATTTTAATTGGTGTGGCTCGTTTTTGGGCCGTTCAAACCAAAGCGGCATAAGCGTACGTTATGGTACGTGAGGATAACTGCATCTCGCTTACTCCTAAAAAAGTGAGTGAAAGACGGCTATCGCTCCCGATATGCGTTGCATGGGTTCAAATAATAAAGCAAGGAGAGAAAGGTGGACAAGCGGTGTTGCAAGTTTATATATTAAAGTGTCGAAAAATTATTTTAAAATTGTTTAGGAAAACTACAATAAAAAAGGAATATTAAAACATTAATTCAAAAGGGATTTGGTCAAGGCGTTATAGTAAATGGCTGAAAAAATCGATAATTGGTCCATACTACATCGTAAAACCGTTAGAATTGTAGGATTGGAAGTATTATTACGAACGTTACATATATTTTAACATTAGAAATGGAGATACTCTATAAAATGTTAGAAAAATCTAACTCTATAGTCTACTATTTTCATCACCTTTCTAAAAATGAATGAATAACGATTTAAATTTATTTATTTAACGAATTCTATTTATTAAATATCGAGGTCGCATAATATTACTAAGCGTTTTATTGTAATTCGTCCCATTAAATGTTACTGTTACAACAGAAAAACAATTTCATGGACGGGCGTAACATTACAACAATGAATTATTTTAATTTGTGCCGTTAATAAAAATACCTATCGTCATGGATCACAAGGGTCGTAAATAAACTAGATTATTTGAGGCCCGAGAATTCTATTTTGTTTTAACTAACTAATAAGTACAGCACTAGTAGTGCATATTGCCTCGATAGTTCCTAAAATATAGGTATGTCTCTATTCATAAAGTGAACTAATGAACAATATTTTCATTCAAAGAATATTTCTTATTAGTACATAAATATAAAAGTATGGAGTTTAGAATAATTTATTCAAATATTAAATGTTATGTTTTGTTGCGCCCGCATTTTAGACAATAATGAAAAATATTTTCCGTTTTTCGTATTCGATAAAAATAAGTAAACATTGAAGTTGCGTTGAAATATTTACTGTATGCAAATGTCATTATGCAACTTATGCATATGTCATAACAAATATATGCATATGACATACATATGCAATTTGTGCATATGGCATACAGTAAAAGGAGGAAATAATTATGGAACTATAAATTAATTATCTACTGATAATAACAATCTGTAAAATTGACCTGAACGTTGTATTTTTTGCAAAAAAAAAATCTGCAGTGCCAACTAATGTTAAAAGATTAAAAAGGTTAACAACATGCCACAAAGTGACTAATAAATAATCTAGCAAATGACAAAAAAATTGACACGATAAAATGGTAGGCGACTTTTTATAATGAGATATATTTTTTTATGTAAGGCGAAGTCAAGGTTCGTTTTGTTTCCTTTTATGTAAGGTTGATTTCTTATCCGCAGTAAAGTTGTTCGTGAAACAAATCAAATATTGCCATACCATTCGTATTAATTCACTGGTAACTATATCAAGTAGTTATTCCAGATTATAAGTCCTACTATTTACAAAACAATGCCGTACTTACAAAGTAAAATATGAAGACAAATGTAGGCTACATATTATTAGAAAGTTCAAAGCAATTCCTCAAAAGAAATATAAAATAACAAATCTATCGCAATACCTAACACTATTCCAAATGCCTAATAAATAATTGATTGGCGTTTTATTCTTCCTCTAAAGTCAACACAGAGGTTATTTCGTACTGATTAAAATTTTTTACATTAATCCCCTAAGTTAAATATTTTTTAATTAACCCTTAATTTCTTTTTTAGCGTACTTAAAATTATAACATTGTTTATGCTTCAACAACTATCGGATAGTCTATGGTTCTATGATATGATAGAATTTTTTTTATTATATTTGTTATTACGTATATTTTTTATTTAGTTTATTTTGCAAATTAACATGTAACAAATTGTAATTTAATGTTCCTTTATGATTTTAGGTTGTATTAATGTCTATATTCAAAGATAACATATAAATGTATGTATGTACAATTGCACCAAAGCTTATTTGCAATAATGAGACTTTATAATGTTATTATCATGTATTTATACCATTTGAGCACCATACGATTTTTATTAATTTTTGTGTTCGACCATTGTGTTATGTGGGAATATGATATAATAACTGATTATGGACTCAAATTGAATTTAAAATTAAAGTTCAATCGTTATAATCTCATGTCTTGAAGCATAATTTGTATGTGAAAATAAAATAATGTTAATAATTTTATTTAGCGTCCTTTCTGTAATATAGCTCTCAAGTCGATACATACCTAAGTGAATTAAATTAAGAAAAATGATTTAAAATAAACAAAACTGAATATTTCAATGAATTGTTGTATTGCTTTTTTAAAAAGAAAACTATTTTTTCTTAGTTTAAAATATGAGTGCATTATGTTTTTTTATTCAGCTCAGTAAAAATGAATTGCTTGCAGCTTGGTCTAAAAGATTCATGCATATAAGCATATGATAGAATTTTACTATAACAATTAACCCCATAATGTAAATCAGTCGTTAGACTTTAAAGCACAATAACATTATTTACAACAACAAAGTAATTTACAATTTTTTTTAACGAAGACAATGCTTAACCAATTGATATCTAATAAAACAGTTTTAAAAACGAACAAATTAGTATTTCTAAACAAGCTTTAGTAAAGCTAAAAACGAATGTCCATGAGTAGATTTTCAATAACAGCGTCAAAATGTTCAATGATATTAATTTAATCATTTTCGCAAGCTAATAAATTTATCATTGCAAATCGATGTAAATTTATTGCGACATGGAAGTTCCCAGTTCCTATTGAATACTTTTAATTTAATTCTACTAATTTAGGAGCATCATAATATTATCGTTTGTTTAATATCTAGAATACCTATATACTACGTTGATTCCAAATCACAATAATACAGTAGAGCTAACCGTTATATCACCGATTTACCCGTGCGCTGTGTTTGAACACAATTGATCGATTTGACACTAAGTGTTCGTGGCGACGCCTCACGTGCGGGTCGCGTGGCCGTGCGCGGCGTCGCGCCACGGGCACGTGACGATCACGCGAGCTATACGGGAGCCTGCGGGGGCTCGTCGGTCGCGGATCAGCTGGGTTGTTCGTCGCTTTCGCGGTGAACTAGGACGCGCACGACGGTGGGCGCTGCGGTCGGGGGCGGTGCGGCGTCCGGGGAAGCTTCGGTCACGAGGATGCTGACGGGGTTGCTCGCGTGCGGTGACGGGGTGCGGGCGCGGACGGGCGTAGTCGCGCGCCGTGCTGAGTTGCGACGTGAGCTCAAGCGAAGTGAACCTGAAAAGTAGACGATCCCCACCGTAAGTATATTCCTATCTACACAAACTTAATAAATATATTTCGGTGTTTACCATATCTTTTGTGTCACGGTATATAGAAACAACCTGATTAAAGGTAGGTACGTCTTGTTTAACGTAGCCCGACGTTTCAGTAAGATTCAGGTAGGGATAATATAATAATCTCTATATTAAAGTATATATGCGAAATTACTCCCTTTCCGTTATTTCGTTATAATATATTGCCCTATGAGAACACAAGTTACAGTACCTACTACTTACCACAACCGAGTTGTTAAATTATAAATATTACAAAAATCATTACGATACCTTTTCGAACACGCACAGAACATGCAGCGATTAAGCTACGTTCACGAAAGACCAGATTATGTCAAAAGTTGGTACAGATGCGAAAGTTTAATAAAACAGTTTAAGTAAGCAGTCATGCAAAGCAACACGTGGTTCCTGGAAGTTTCCAAAATTACACATTTTAAAACACAACACTGCAAGAACAACATAAAAGGTCTGCACAAGCGATGGACTGTCCCCGACGTTACATACTTTTGGTTCCAAACATTCGAGGGACTACAAATCTCACAAAATACTTTAGACATAGGCAGACAAGTTCGCATTTTTTCTGGAAATGTTTTGTCTTTTTCATATAGTGCTTATACATTAATTATATATAGCTTACAAAATGTAATCTGAGAATATTCGTGAATTTGTTAAAATTGAATATAGCATTTAAATATAATCTCAGAATATTCGTGAGTTTTTTTAGTAGTGACTCGGACTCTGGATGAGTGCCCGGTGTATGGCAATAAGCTCACCACCTATTCCATTGTGGGACTTAAAACATTGGTGAAACGTGGGGTTGTAGATACTACATTTCTCTGCCCACCCCTTCGGGGATTACAGGCGTGATGTTACGTTTTATTCGTGAGTTTGTTAGAATTAAATATAACATTTAAAATGTAATCTCAAAATGTTTGTGTGTTCATTTAATGGAAAAATTTAATTAAATTTGTTGTACATTTCACACACTTCCTTATTTCATAAAAAGTACCTTGTCTGCGCATGCCCAACATTAGACGTAACAATTAAATACGGACATTACAAGTTGAAACAGATACATTCCCTGTAAAACAAAACATTAATTACGCGCCAAACAACAAATACATAAAAACAGTTGCATCATCCAAACCTTCATATAGCAATCGTAATAAATATGAGTAAATAACAAACCACTTCATTATATATTACATTGCGAGTTTAATAAATATTCTGTAAGAGAAAGAGAGAGAGAAGTGACGTTAAATATGAGGGTTTGCCGATAACGAAGGATACTATCTAATAGAGAAAGAGACACGAAAAGCAAAACATTACATATGAACCTGCGCGTTTCGGGCCGACATCTTCGTCGACAGCATCCTGATGCCGTAGGAAAAGTGGGAGGCCGTATGCTGAACGTCTTCTCGGCGGCGGTCCGTCGGAACCACTTGCCCCCTTGAAATTGCGGTATAATGTAGTATTATTATTTAGTATATATATAGTAAAAAAAACCCTTAGTTTAAAACTGTAGGTACTCTTCGGTGTTTTATCGTGACAAATATTTTTCCATCTCGTTGAAGTTTTGTCTAAGGATTAGCTTGCTGAAGTGGCAATGTGCTGTGCTGATGATGCTGTGCTGAGTGCTGATCTGCCAAAGAACCGACAACCGGTGGAGTAGGCGAGTTCTGTAATGGAGACCGCGGCTCGGCAAACGTAGGGTAGGACGCCCTCCGGTTCGGCGGGATGACGATCTGCGAAAGGCTATAGGCAGATGTTGGATGCGACAAGCCGGGGACAGGGCGCGATGGTGATCATTGGGGGAGGCTCATGCCCAACTGTGGACTGAGATAGGCTGATGATGATGATGAAGGTGGTAGTGTAGCAAAGTGTAGTAGTCTTACAGATGCAAAAACATGTAGCGTCAACGGCTAATAAAAGTGCTAGAAAAAATTCTGTAAATGACTGTTTTAGTTAGTTATTAAGTTAGTTACCTGTTCCCCAGCTGATGCACCAGGTAATAAAAGGAGTGGTAGGTTGAGCCAAGCGCCGCCCAACTCACTAACGTCGGAAGCATCAGAAGCCCGCGAGGATTTGCGGCTAGAAGCGTGCGAACCTCTTCGCACGTGCAACAAGGCACTAAGGCGCCCGCCCCATCCTCCACCCGGTGACCACTTCGTGCTTTCTTCTTCCTGGGAAGGACTACGGTTCTTTCGCCTGTAAAATCCAAAGGTATAGCTTATTGAAACTAATAAATGTAGTACACAAGCTAGAAAGAGAGAGAGAGAGAGAGAGGTGAACGCGACGCCGTATACGTGACTCTCTAGAACTGTGCCAATAAGTTGAATAACTTCGAAATAACTCCTCCTCTGTGAAGCAAAGCGTCAAGGTGATCGTGATAAATATTCTTTAAATTTACCTATTCAGCACTGGAACAGCTTGATGGGTTACCTTTTCATAAGAAGGCGAGGCCTTCACCTTGCTGTGGGATGAACATGCTGTTATTGTTATAACCAATTTTCATCAATTTCATGAAAATGAATTATGAAATGAATAGAATTGTGCAATATGTACATGTAATGAAATATAGATTTGCTTTGTCGATTCACTTCACCAGCACCTTGTAAAAACGTACACAAAAAGTATAACAGATACTGAAATGTCTTTGTCTTACTTGACATATTCTCTCCAGGTCCGTTGTATTAAACGAGCTGCTTTATCCTCTCTTTTCCATATTCTAGTACTAGATACTATCTCTAATTCCTTCCTTGTGGGGAATTGTTTCTTAAATTTAATATCCATTTGTTCTTGCAATTGTCTGAAGGTTTCCGTCTCTTCCACGTGTCCCAGAACATGTTTAACAAGAGCATGAAGAATGTCTAAGCAATGAATTTTATTTCCTTTAGCTATTGGAAGATTAAAACTGACAAGTGCCACTGTATTTGGTTTCGATATACCTAAAGGTGGATCTAGAGACGCTATGAAATCTGATAATTGAGCAAAACTTATGAATTGAGTTGCATGTGGATCGTACCTGGCGACAATAAGTTTTGTAAGTATTAATAT
Organism: Microceris scylla; assembly: GCA_018245595.1. Classification (NCBI taxonomy): domain Eukaryota; kingdom Metazoa; phylum Arthropoda; class Insecta; order Lepidoptera; family Hesperiidae; genus Microceris; species Microceris scylla. Next base: position 587 of record DWDT01003015.1, on the reverse strand, counting down.
AACGTACATCACTATAGAGATAATTTAATAGAAAAGTGAATTGACTATGGTATACTTGACTTACTTTGACCATCTGATATAGAACATTTCAAGATCATCTTCAACTATTCCAATCTCTTCCTCTTGATGAGCTTGATTGAAGTTTTCAAGAATGATAGCGATGTACATGTTGATCACAATCATGTAACTAATAATGATGAAGGAAGTGAAATAGGTGATAGCTAAAAGTGGGCTCCCACAGTTTCCATTTGTGTGCCCGTGGTCGCCCAATTCGCAATCCGGAGGTTGAATCATGAGCGATTCCAGCACATCGTTCCAACCGGCCGATGTCATCAGGCTAAAACATCAATTATATATATATTTTTATTATTATATATTCCGCTCCGCCGGTAGTCGATTCTCCGGCAGATATGCAGATGAATATCTTCGAAAGACTGAAGGCACATGCTGGATATGGCGAAACAGCACACGATGGCGCTTATTGCGGAAAGCCTATGACCAGCAGTCGATCGAGATAGGCTGATGACGATAAATTTCTTATTTTGACATTTTTATTATTATTATTTTGATTCTTACGACATTATGAC
>DWDT01003014.1:0-12870 GCA_018245595.1 Microceris scylla | reverse complement strand
ATTGTGGAAAAACTATATCAATGGTTGAGGGGAAAAAATGTTCGCTTATTTTCAGATTCGGATATCAAAAAACACTCTACGTGTTCTTGGCGGCCTCTCGGAACATCTTGAGAGAACTCAAGATGCGGAAATGAACTACGTAGTATCTTGTTACTACGTGTCACAGTGCAAGCTTTGTCCTACATTCTATGTACTTACGTGAAAAAATATGTTCGTTACTAAAGATTACTTCGAGAGCAAACTTCTCGTGTTTTCTTTTGCATGACGGAATGGGCGGTGTCAGGAAGTAGAATGTTAATATAAATTAAAACAAATATAAATGATGGAGATTTTTACACTTTTTGAATATTTTGTTACGCTTGACGATCAAATGTTTTGAATATTTAGTTCCTGTTTACATTTGTAAACTAGTCATTGCAAAATGATTATATTTCAATAATTTTTTTTATGCAGCTGGTCAACTGTACTATACTGCAATATCAAAGTATCCAAAATATATCGAATTACAGGCTAAAATTATTGTTACATCCAATTCGTTTGTATCTGCTGTAACCACCCCTCAAAATGCGTAGTCTCGCCGGACGTCTGGGGCAGTTCCCCATTCGTTCCAAACAGTCATTCCCTGAGTTATTACTACAGCATAATCATTATGTTCCCTTATTAATTGACGTATGTATGTACATATTTTGACGCACCTTTCTTTGTAAATTATTAATTTACAACACGCAATAGGTAATTTTGTTGGGCCCAAGTTGCTCCAAAGTTCCACCTTTAAAAACTTTCGTTACCTAATATTAATTATTTTGTAGCTAATTTAAAATTACGGCCAATCCATATTGAGTATTTATACCTTTCAGCCATCAGATAAGCGGAGAAAACGATGCCCAGCAGTGAGCACGAAAAACGTGGCAGCCAATATAAAAATAGAAAAGTTTCAAAATGTGTTACAATTTTAAGAAGTTTTCAAAATTTTATCAAACACATAGTGGAAAAAAACGATTGAGTATTTTAAGCTTATCGAAAGAAATGGATACTAACTAAACGTAAATAATTATAGTAGGTATGCACTCTAAATTATTCAAAACAGTTTGACTGTTAAACCCCATATTTGAAAGTTTTAGTAAAATGCCTCAAACAACCCTATTCTTACAGCAGCTAGCCGCTGACATAAACATTAAAATGAAATGAAAAACCCGAAGCTAATATGAAAATATCGCGTTCTATGTAGAAAGAATAATGTAAAGAGTTAATGTGACAGCACAAAGGCGTCTCGGTTTACATTTTAACGTATAACGCCGCTCCTCCTGATTTGTGGCGAAGCGAATGTCTAGGGCTGCTACCCACAATAATACGATCCTTGACACATTTTCGCTACACGGCATCTCTTATCCACTAAAATAACAAAAGATATCGCTTCCTCAATTCACGTGTATCTCCACTATTGATACCCGGTATATTGAACTACATTTGATCCGAACTTTGACACTTCGTGACGTTCTTTTTAAGAAAGAAGTGAAACACGGAGTGTCAGAGACAAGAATAATGCAAAATATTTTAAACGTACCTATATTTTGAACCCTAAGTTATAAAATGCAAATAAGCAGCTCGTAAAGTACGAGTATGTTTGTTTAAAAGGGGATCAGACAGCACATGTCGGTTATATACGTATCGCCAAGTAGCCGAGATCGTTATGAAAACCCGAGGAAAAATTATCCATCCTCGAAATTAGTAAACAGACGTTGCATTTTGCATAAAGGGACCAGACAGCACATTGTCGGGTTATATGCCATCACCTTAATACGAAACAAACACGTCGCCTTCCATCCACGTTGGCTGAACAAAAAGACACGTTTGTGGGGAAGCGAAAGCAAATAGGGAATCCCGGGAAATGAGAAACTTTTTGATCTGGGATTAATTTTCCTATGTGATGCGAGTGGTATTGCATACCGACCGCTGTTTCGCACTTTGAACGGGCGTGCTTTAAGTAAGAACATGATGTATTTTGTCAAATGTTTCATCTCGAATTCAGCAACCATTGGCTATTGCAAACGTATAAAACCAAAACGCTTACACTTTTTAAATTATCATCTTTGGCAAAACTAGTAACATAACGGAAAAAAAATTGAAAATGGAACTAGTCTGTCAATTAGACATTTCTAACCAAGTTGGATTTAAGAAAAATGTCTTAGAATCTGGAAGAACACAGAGCACAAATTCTTAAAACTAGTTGTATTCGCATAAATCATAATGATTTTGACTACCACAGGATCAACACTATATACCTAGCACGTTTTAATATGAAGGCAGCAAAAAAAAAGTAATTGCAACAAATAGCTGGTATAATGTATGACACGTTTAATTGAACTGGCTATATTCGTTCCTGATTACCTGCCATTAATTACTGATGCTACCATCAATTAGTTTCGATATGTCAACATATGATACGGACATCACGAAACGCTTTTAACTATTTCATTTGATAACTGAATACGATTGTTAATTTTCATTATATTTTATTTAATAGCACGAGTGAAGTTTAACCATTCGTGTGTGTTTTTGATGTGGAAATGAGTTTTCAATATTATAATGGGTTTCGTTATATTTTCGACATGATCCTGCACTTTTGATTTATCCATATTACACAACAACAGTAGGTAATAGCCTAGTAAAAGATGAGTCTAATTATTTTGGTCTTCATCGAATAAAAGGGATAGTCCGGTGATTTAAAATTTTCATTTATTGTTAGTTGTTACTTGGACCGATGGTTTTAAGAAGACGGCTGGTATTTGCTGGATGAGATCTGCGGAGGATCGGGTGTTGTGGTACACCTTGGGAAAGGTCACATAGGCCTTTCCCAAGGTCAGCAGTGAGACGGAAAAGGCTGAGCTGATGATGATTGTTAGTAAAAGAGATAATCTAGTCCATTTCGTTTTGTCGTAGTAAAACATACTAACTGCTTTTGATAACAGTGAAGTATTTTATGTAGTGATACTCGTATGTAGGTACATAATTATATGATGTAAATAGAAAATCTCAAAAGAACAAAGAAGACTTAATGAATTAACTTGAGCACACTCCGCCAGTCAGCGTGATTGTGTTTTAATATGATAAGAATATTAAATGAAATAATATGTTCATAAACAAAGCGTCACACAGATACAAAAAATACTAGAAAGGGCTCGCGATTTCAACGACTGGAATGAAATGAACGATTGAACGGAATGGAATGATTTATTTTTTTATATATTCTATGGACAATTTAAAGTGAAATAATGTCATAATTTCATATTTCATTTGATTCTATTGAAGTATCAACGTGATTCGTCAAATGAAGCTAGACGAGTTATTAAGTTGCACCACTTAGCTGATTGGCAGCGACTTACAGATGGGAATAACATTTAATTCCTGATTTAACAGAATATTATCGTGCAAGAATCGCAGCTCTGCGGTGTGGAACTACAACTAGAACTTTGGAGAGTTTGTTAAAGAAATACTGCATCGGCATATTAAATGGAAACGCGCCAGAATTGGCTTACAAAAGTAAACGAACTTGTAAATTGAGTATGCTTAGAAATGTCACAACTATACCAAAATTTTATTGTTAACATCACGCCTGTAATCCACGAAGGGGTAGGCAGGAGAGTGTATCACACACCCATATTTCACCAATTAGATGGTGAGTATATTAAAACTTTTTTAACTTTTTACGAATTTTTTTACGTTTCAGAACTGACCTACCAGTTGAACATTCAACTCGAAATTATCTAGCACTCTACAAATGCACTGATTTTATCAAAGAAAAATAAATTATAAAGTCTTGTACGTCCTCGTGTAATGCCACAATACTTCTTGAACATAATCTTAACGCCATTGTTATTCTGTAATAAGAATAAAATTACATAAAAAGTTAATATAAAATCACGCCTTCATATAACTCCCGCGATTCACCAGCCATGTTGTACGTAACACCACGGATATATTCAGATAGAAAAAAAAATAATGTAGGTATGTCTAGTCAAATTGTCGGTATAAATTCCTATCCGCATATCGTATTAAGTATGATGCGGTGTATGTTAGAAAGAAACAGGACTAAGGAATCAAATAAGTCTAAAAAAATTAAATTTTTAATTTATCTAGCGACACTGACCCACCCGGAGCCAAAGTAGGCAGAGCCTGTTTTTGGGTATTCAGGTTGAGTATAAACTAAATTCATACAAATGTAAGTACGCATATAGGTATATTTTGTATTTTCACATTACATTTTCATCACATATTTGTCCTTAGTGGGAATGGAACCCATGATCTCTGGTTCAGCAATGAACCAGCGGAACAGTTACTTTAATGTAAAGTTTACTACAAGTTAATATAACTACAGGCATTCATAAAGTTTATGCGTTTTGAAAGAAGTTCAGCGCTGGGAGCGGTGATGAGGGGGCAATTCGCAATTTTGTTGACACACTAAACAACAAAGGTCCCAGTCAACTGAGTGACCACTAAATGTCAAATTTCATATTGCTTAATTAATTAATTCAGGGTTATGCTAAAGATAGTCATTAACCGAGTAACCCTTAACACAGATCTACAAAACAGTCTAAAAATCCAATAGCCGTGTTATTACCTAACCCACATCTCCGTCAATACACACAGAAGTAATATATAATTATAAGCTTCAGTACTTACGTGCTCAACACAGTTGTTAACGTGTTAAAATATATAAAATTCAACAACAGGTCAAAATGAAACAAATCTAAACAGAACTATACCAAATTGATTTACTATAGTTTGATTTAGAGAGAGCATAAACGGAGTATTCAGGCGAGTACACATACATTCGTATCAGGCCGTCAATCTAAATCACTGGAGTTTGTAAATCCTGCAGAAGGAACATAATGGAGCCGGTGCAGCACAGTCCGTCTGAAAAAGAAACGCGACTAGCAGCCAATCAATCTACATTTACAATCATATGAGTATCGATCCTGTCGTACACTTGGACCGAACGATCTTGATAAAAATGCATTTCTGCTATTGATCTCACGGTGCAACCATTCTTTTACTACTGGGTCCGTATCTCTTCTTCAACCGTAGGAAGCATAAAGAATTGGATTGAGTACACTTAATAATAAAGCGTTTCTCGGATTGATCTCTGGCTGGCTCTTCTTTATATCCCACAGTCCCAAAGAACAAACATTCCCATTCGTCATACAATTGTTCGTTTTGGGTGGTAATTGAATCCACAATCTCCGGCTTGAAAAAGGCCAAACATCTTAAAGCTGAACATTTTGCATACTTGCTGCGTTGCCAACATACAATAATTGGACGCTGACACAAACCAGTGAAACAATAGTAAGCCTATAGTTTAAATAGCCTAGCATATAGTCAAAATATAGTAGTATTCTATCTACAAAGTCAAAATACAAAAATAAAAATATAATTTTATGTGTCATGAGAAGATCAATCGTATATTAATAAACGTAATAACCAAAAAAATTGTCTGATCATTATTAAACCATTAGATCACAATAAAAATAATTAACAGTATCAAGACATTTATTCCGCAGTGTAAAAATTGTCAATCGAAGCGTTGCTCTCTGAATAGTTCAGAAAGACTTCATTTGATATACGCAGAGGGTAGCTGTAACATCCAATGGCCCGATCCCAGATTCCCGGCTGCCCCTCGTTCGCATATAAATAAATTTGTACACATTTCAATTCATTATTAAATAAATCAATTATTCAATCCAATCTTATCCACTCAATAAACACAACAGCGTTGTGACTTAAATATCTGTTAGTGGAGAAGCGATCGCGAAAGTAAAATACTCTTACATTTTCAAGAAGTACTTCCTCAGTGAGTTAATCGAGGACTGAGATAGTTTCCGATCAAACTTATAGGTATGAAATTGAATTGATAGCGAGCCAGCATGCCAGGCAGTCGCCGTCGTCGGCCGGCGTGAAATTATCTCGCCAAGTGCAACATCGTAGATTAAGTGACGCCGATCGTTGCCTACTGAATAAAGTAACCGACATCGATCGACTGCCCCACTTCACAGGAAATAAACACGAAAGAACCTAAGTTTGCTCAAGAATATTACGTTTAGTCAAAGTGTAAGCGAAGTGAGAATTTGCAGATAACTTCCATGTATATCGAGATTTTAGTACACAGAACTCGGCATTTTTATGTAAATTACTTGCGAAAGGAGTGTAAAGTCACGCTTTTGAAACGTCCGCCCACAATGGAACTCGCTTCCACCCTCCGATTTCAAGTTTAAAACTCAGCTTGTCTTTTCATTTCAAGTCGAAATATCCTACTACATGTAACCTACCTACCTTACATTAAATATCACGGCATATACTATAAATTTATTTATAATATAAAAAATAATTAGCAATTAAATAAACACAAGATAATAATTTTATTTGGACTTATAGAACATGTTAAAAAGGAAATGAATGAGCAATGAGTTTTATATGCATTGTTGCATACTGAGTGGCAGCCTCAATAATGTTTTATTTACGGACGCAACATCAAAGCTCCTTCACCGTACAAAGGATAAATAATTTAATTTATTTTTATATACCATTGAGGGCATTGCTTTAGATGAACAATTTTCCGATTTTCTTTCACATTTAACATTCAAATCACGCCGCTCTCACACGCGCTCTACCAGTTGTAATTCGTGAGAATCAAATTAACGTGTCAGTTCGCTCGTTTTTCTTCCGAAACTTGTGTTTTAGCTCTCAGATAACTTTGTTAATTAAATTTTGCATTTTTTTTTTGCTCTCGTCCTTCGCGAAGACACTCTACCGGTCCCACCTGAGTTGGGTTAGATATTAAGCTTTTCTATAGACTGCATGCAAACAAAATAAAAGAAAAATTGTATAGGATCTGAATTTTTTTATGAATATGAGGTTTCATATTATTTTTTTCTAACATAGTTTTCATATCAATATATTTCTTATCGCTTCCTTTTACAGAATGGTAGGACAAAAATGATATACATACAATTTGAACGTTGATGAATGCATGTGCCGAGAGAAAACAAGACTCACATATTTTGACCAAATAGGTTAAGTTCTGATTGATGAGACCAATCATAAATCTCCGAAATAAGCGTATATGTATGTTTGAAGAGAATCATGAGTATGGTAGATGCACAGTAGGTCTGTACAGATAGAGATATTTGGCACGTCGTGCCCTCGAATAGCCCGTGAAGGCCCTGTTGTAGTGATATTCTGATAATATAGAGTAATAGGGAGTGTATTACATTTATATATGTATATGTCAGTTATACCATATCATACAAAGATCAGCATCATCAGCCTACTCCCGCCCACTGCTGGACATAGGGCTCTCCAGTAGCACGCCACTGAGCTCGATCTTCAACTCTATGCATCCAGCCACTGCCAGCCACTTTGCGTATATCGTCACTCCACCTAGTTGGAGGGCGTCCTACGCTACGTTTGCCAAGTTGCGGTCTCCACTCCAAAACACATCTGCTCCAGCGGCTATCGGTTCTGCGACAGATGTAACCAGCCCACTGTCATTTCAGCTTGCTAATCCTTTGGGCAATGTCGATAACTTTGGTCCTCTGTCGGATCGCCTCATTTCTGATGCGATGCTTCAGACAGGCGCCGAGCACAACCCTGTCCATAGTTCGCTGAGAAACCTTAAATTAAAAAGATACTAGCGATTAACAAAAAGCCTCAACAGCCTCAAAGGTGTACCTACGATTTTACCAACTGCCAAATTCATATTCTAGTCAATCATGTCAGTAACAATATTTTATTCATAACTTTTTCTATGCGAGGTTTCAACCCTAAACCTAATCATGTAATCCGGCGTACAACTGATCTAGACTGGTAATACGGTTATATGAAGACGGGTTCCCGAAATAGAGTGAAGAAGGGTTAATAAGAGAGCGATCGTTAATTTGCCGATAAAGGCGCACACACATTATCCGGATAATCTTTGCCACAGATTGTACACTTGCCCGCTGATTGTTTAGCTTCATTGTACAAAAAAAGCAACAATTCGATCCTTTAAAACGTATAATTAATTTGAAAACAAATACATGTTTCTTCAATACTTCAACTTTCCCGTGGTCTTTCGATATGTATTATTGAATGAATCGACGTGCACACTCAATACATATTACACATGTGATACAAATAGTCAAATACTAACAGTATTGAGTTTATTCAATGCAGTAGGTACCACGCGAACGGTTAGTTCAATGTGGCCGCGCCTTTAGCGCTTCTTCGCGTCGCGTCGCACGGAGTGAACTACTTAACCTGATTACACGAAGAATCTTACCAGAAACCAAAAGGTTTTAATTTTTTAATTATTTTGTGCAAGATAATCAGACAATGGTGGGTCCAGTGGTTTCTGACTGCTAAGCCAGCGAGCGGTTCGATTCCCAATCCCAATGTTTGTGCTATCAGTAGGTACGAGTGGATGTACGCATTTTAAGGTTTATAAATGTATACTTACAAGCTGTCGCGTTATCATAAGAACTGGCTCTTCGTTCTTTAAAAAATATGGCTATATATTGCTTATATCAAAATATTATCATTATAATTGTCCGGCTTATATAGAAAATCCCGATTATAAATAAAACATTTTTTTTGTAGAAACGAATTTATATCATATTATATTATTATTCACATCAACGATATACCTATTACCAAGCGTTTATATCACAATAATAATAATAAATAATAATAAATCTTTATTGTGTCTAAAAGATACAAAAACACTTTCAAAGTTAGAGACGTCCTATTAAGCATAGTTATAACTATGCTTGTGGCAGGCAGCCCCACTCTTCCATAAACAAATAAATTTTTAGACCAAAGTACAAAATAATAAGAGAAATAAAAATTAAAAATTAATGTAACAATTATTATAAGTTTTGTGAGTGTGTATGTATGTATGTGTGTGTGGAATGTGTGTGTGGAATGTGTGTGTGGAATAAATAATTATTACACCATTCAAAGGATATTTGGGACAGTCTTGGTCCACATGATTATTACGTATATGATGTCATTCTTACTAATAAACAAAAACAAATATACATTTGCCACATTGGTGACGATACCGGTTAGTTTTCCAGTGTTCCAGGATTTATTTCTTGGTACAGAGATATAATGTTCAATGTTATTAATTGTTTCGGTTCTAACTCCTTCGTCTGTGGATCTTTTTATGTACGTTCGTGGAACACATAAAACCTTTACTCTTGGTACAAAGCTATGATGATGTCCAAATTCATTCAATTAACGCCTTCTTGCAAGCGATTGCCATTCTTCAATAATCTTTACCCAGAATAAATGTTTTTACTTTTTGATGATTATATAATATTCTCATAGTTGTTCGTGCCCGTTTTGAAAGTTAGTCGTCGTTATAAATTAAAGGAGACATTTCTTAATTGCCACAATTACAATGCAAGATGGCCGCATTCCTCATCTCAGCTCTGGAGCTAAATGTCTGGGTTCGTTACTCTAATCTATTCCAAGGAATTTAGGATTTCATACTTAAGGTTCCCGTAATTCGTTTTTACTATATTTTATGCTCTGCTAAGTTTTCGCCGCCAATCTACTTGTAAAGAGTTCCGCGTATTTTATACTCGTGCAATCAGCATTATAACGAAACGCCGTAATCAAGTAACCTTTAAACATTTGGTAGCTTTACTAATCAAAGATTAACTTAACAACAAAAAAAATATTCATTTATAAGAATAAATTACGCAAAGCAAAAATCGCGTATCAATGAACATGTTCTATGCTATGTAGATTATTATTATTTCATCTTGGTTATGTAGGTCTACACTTCGTCGATCTGAATCACATCAAAATATTATTTGGGTTCGCCAAAGTACCATTTCCGATTACATAGCTATGCATCCTCTTCAGCATGACATCGGCAAGTCCAGTGGTGTTATTTAACTATCTGCGTGGCCCTAGTAGCTCGTGCCTCACTTTTTTGTCATTCCTTTATGTTCGCTGTCCTCGATTTGTAAGACGGATGCTCGTTCCGATCTATTTGGTTTATTTAATTGTTGTTCCGAATGTGACGCGGAAAGATGAGGTTAAGCATGAAATCGTAATTGCCGTCGAAGAAAGTTGTGCGGTTGCCGGTGTGACTTCATTTAGGTGAGATGCTCTTTAAATGGCCGCAGCTCCTAAAGTAGCGTGCCGGTTTAATGTCGTTTTTGCCGCAACGTAACAGTGAGGTAACAGGTTGTTAAACTTGTTGGACTGGCCGTACATTAGTCATTGGAATGATTTGACAATGTTATGTCTACTAGCTGAAGCAAAATCGAGTACGTGTAGTATATCAGTAAAGATGATCATTTTACAACCGTTTTATTATATTTTACATCCGCATAATATTGGAACATGTTACGTTGTGTGATATTAATTTAATATTCTCTATTTCCTAAACTATTATACAGTGTAGTATCAGACAAAATTTGAAAATTATTGCGGTACAACGACATTATTATATCTTTTCTACGATTAAATTGTATTCGTACTTATACTAATGAAGACATTGTTTATCTTTATACAGACCTATGAAATTCTTTAAATCTATTGAAATTAACCCAAAATGAAACATTTATAGCAGCAATAGCTATTGATCTATTATCACATCTAATGTGGCATGTCCGTATTTCTAACCAATGGGTAACAGGACAAAGGAAAAAACAATAGGAAGCAAACAAAGAGCACGTGATGGAGAGGGTGTCTTGTCAGACCCCGTAAGATTCAACCAAGGGGAGAGTCGAGAGGCCTACCTTTTATATGCATCTTTATTTTCTTTCTTATGACCATTGTGTTTTAAACGCCCACCATGAATTATGTGCATCGAATTTCGGCGTCCCACAAGGGCAACGTATGGGCCCCTTTGTTTTTATTCCCTGTAACAGTTTCATGTCGATGAATACATATTCAGTGACATCGTATGAATCGGTATCCATAATTAATTATGTCATTTGTTCATGTTTCAATTGGTTTCACAGTTTATTATTAGGTAATAATATGTAGGTTATTATTGATGAGTTTTTATTATTTATTTCATGGTACTTTTATGAACCAAACCTTTTATTAACCAAGAAGTTCATATAAATGTGTAAAATTTAAATATGTTACATATATTTTATAATTTTAATTCTCGTTTTAAAGTCAAATTATGTTTTATACATTCTAGCCTCTTTTTTTTTAAATTTAATATTCATAATTCCAGATTAAGTTTGTTTTGTATAGTATAGATAGATTTACCAGTAATGATAAAGAGTAGTACATACACAGTAGTGAAAGATTGAATGATACCAGCGATCAGGTTACAGGCGCTGGGAACTTGCGTGTTCGTAACAGTAGCCGGCTCAGCAAGATTTAGCCATTCGTGTACGGAGCGCGGAAGAAAGGGCCGTTTGTATCAGCGACTTTAGGTGCTTGTGTGCAGTTTTTTAACTTTAAGTATAGCAATATAATATCTCTTAATATTAGAGGCATGTCAAACATTTGCAAATATTCCCAGACACTTTAAATATAAAATGAGTAGCAGATTATGAAATGTGAAATTGTCTAAATCATTAATAACAATATTTAAGAATTTTCAAATCGTGTAAGACAGAACTCTGTATATCCAATTTGAGTATCGAATTTTGAAAAAACATACAAATATTTGGCAAAGCAAGATACAGAACTTGAATATGGAAAACATTTTGGTTTCTCTAGAACAAAGGCTCACAGACACAAACGAGTAAGCTACAAAAGAGTTACTAAAATTAAACACTATTCATTCGCAATAACTGTTCACTTAAAATCGTGAGTCAATACTTCGCTGACATTCAGTGCGACGTGTGAAGAAACTCTACTTAAGTCAAGACAGCTCTCACAAAAACAATGAGACATGACGATGTAGAATATGAAATGTAGAACGCTTTATTTCGAGATAATTTTTCTATTCTTAGCGCAGGTGTTTCGCTGGACCAATCTGCACGTAGCTAGCCGGGGAGTTTTTAATAGAATTAAACATTTTTATGAATTCCATGCGTAAACTTCACTGCCTTTCTGTACGAATCTATTATGGCTGCCTGACTCTTTAAAGAAAAGAATGTTTAAAATGCTGTGTTGCACCAGATTCGTATTTTTCAATTTTATATATTTCTTCAACCGGAAGAAAGTGGGACGGGTAAGCAAGCAAAATATGGTTTAAGACATTTATTTTCATTAAGAATTTAACAAAATTCACTTATCATGAGAACGTAACAATTATTATAAAACAAATATTTGTGCTTAATATAAAATATTTGTGCGTGAATTTTATCAATATACCCTCATAACACACTATTCGGCTCAGGCGTACTTGGATTGCATGAGTGAATACAAATATGTACCTTTGTACATAAGATGTCTAAAAGTGGCTCAGTAGTTTGTGAATGTGAGTTTATATTTTATTTACTTATACTACTTTGTGAGTTTCATTCATTCATTTTGATTTCATCATCATGATTAACCCATCTCCGTCCACTGCTGGACATAGGCCTCCCCAAAAGGGGTTTATGCCCGTAATTGCCACGCTGGGCATGCGGGTTGGAGATCGCAGGGCAAAGCTTTTTGTACTGCCGGCGCTGCTGCCCATTGGCAGCCAGCGCATTTAGTCGTGCCTATTTAGGCTGCGCTATACCGCAATCAGCTGGTCGCCAGAGCCTTGTCTATTATAGCAGGGTGCACCACTTGCAGGTGAAGTTGAGTTGAGCTTGTGAGATGGAGGTTGTGAGATGGAGATTGGATGGTTGGTTGGTTTCAGCGGTGGTATTGCTCCGAGTGAGATATAAATAGTATTATGTATTACAGTCGTTTCTTAAGGAA
>DWDT01003013.1:0-12871 GCA_018245595.1 Microceris scylla | reverse complement strand
TGGACATAGGCCTCTCCAATAGCACGCCACTGAGCTCGATCTTCAGCTCTTCGCATATAACTCATAATATTAACATATTGTTCTTATACTAAGAATCATATTTATTTTATATTATCTCTTCAAGGACAAATATATTATTTTCCTTACCCGACTTTCTACTTACCTCCATAACATTATCAAGGGGATATTTCAATATTATAATATTTAAATCGTAAAACAATATGTGGGTCGAGTGGAACGTCGAACGTATTTTTACGTTTCAATTTATAATAAGCTCAGCAAAACATTAGTAAGCTGAATAAGTAGGTAAGCCCATTTGGATAAAACAATACGAGAATACATAATATATGAAATAAACGTTTACTTAATATATATCTACGTAGAAATACTTTAGCGATGCTTCAAAGTAATTGTTTTTTCTGAAGAAGATAAAAACCGGGAGAGTAAAGTGGCTAAGTATTATTAAAATGTAAAATGAATGTGGTAAAGTTGGAGCGGAGATTAGAAATAATTTTGCAAAAGGGAAATGGCGACGTCTTAAATATTTGAAAATTTAAAAACTTTGACAGTTGTGGACGCGACTCGCTCCTTTGTTATGTTATTTTGAAATGGTTTACCGAGCTTTATTTAACTGTCAATTCAACTTTTAATAATTTACAAGATTTGTTATATGAATTTTCGTTCGAAAGTTACGTTTCAGTGTGACAAATTATAAAAAAAAATTGTCAAGAGGTCTACAGATAATCATGGTTAGAATTCTATATACAAATAGTAACATATAGGTTCGTACATATGTTTATGTTAACATTGAACCTAACTTTTTTCACTGACATGAGCAATATGAGCATTAGATAAAACTTATGAAATAAAAGTTTAACGAACTAATCTTTGTACTTTTTGAACTAATATTGAAATATTGTTCTTCTCGTCTTTCATAATAGTGTTCTAAGTTTCATATTCTACAATATCATCATTGGCTTTGTGTTATAATTATATTAATTGTCTTACAAATTTTGAATTAAGAGAGGTCAATGGTTATGATAAAATAACGTAGCGCTTTTTAACTATAATTATATAAAATAAAATAAAATATAATAATGTAATAATAATGTGAACAAACAATTATCGTGCAATATTAAAAATGCACACAAGTGCAAAAAAAAAATTCTAAGGTGTGTGAAGTCTGCCAACCCGCACTTGGTCAGCGTGGACGACTATGGCCTTAACCCTCTCAATATGAGAAAAGACCCGTATCCTAACAGTGGAATTATAATGGGTCGATTATTATTATACATTATTATTATTATTTACACAAGTGTGTTGTCAAATAACTCCATACATAGTGTTGAAACAATATTTAGTTCTACAGCTTTTAGTGTAATTGCGAGAAAATTACATTTTATGTTCACTTAGTCTTGCCACGTTTCTAAATTAGCGCAACGGCTGACATCCAGGTAATATATCGTTCCAAGGTGTTGAAAAGCGTAAAGTATACTTTAAAGGAATGACGAAGGAAACAAAATTGGCAAATTACAATAAGACTCTTATGTAATAAGGCGAAAATATTTAATAAATGTAAAATAATCATTACAAGTATGTAATGGATAAAGATATTTGGCAATCCGTGCTCCCTGCCTACCTCGTACAGGATCCTACGTAAATAATAAAAGTTTTTTGGTTTATTGTCTAAAATTATCGTTTATATTGTTTTACCTATTTGTATTGTTCATTGTAGTATAATAAAAAATACTTAGCTTTATTTAGTTCAATAAAACGCTCAAACATCGTTAAATAAATCTTTGTTCGCTACTCCTAATTTCTGTCTTTCGATAATCATTGGTTACCGAACACATGTTAATTACTATAGTTTATTCATGTCAGTGGCTCTCTGCACTGCTTGGTAAGTAATGTGGCGCGATGTTATAATAATAACAACAGTGTCCAATATGACAGTAACTTTACGATTGTGTAATGGGCAGTACGTGCCTGACAACTAGGTGATATATTCGCCGAGGTAATAGACCGAGCGGGCCATTAGAAAAACGGAAAACAAAATGCACTGTTGGAAACAACGTATCGTTGTTTTAATGTGCTATGTAATTATAGAGTGAAATTACATTGCTACACCTACCTATTCCGGTTTTCATGAATTATAATAAAGGTTCATGTTTTCATTAGAAAGTTGATTCACTGTACAATGTATCGTAAATATAATGTATTTAATAAGTTGATACGTGAATGAGCAGAGTATGTAATAATGTGGTTCATCATCTTCATTAATTATTATCAGCCTACTACCGTGGACTGCTGGAGAGTCATGTCACTGAGTTGTATGGGTTACTTCACTGAAATGTATGTAATATGTCACTGAAATGTATGTAACATGTCACTGAAATGTCTGTGGAATATCAATTAATTGTATGTGACACGTCACTGTATGTATTATGTCACTAAATTGTATGTATTATGTCACTGAAATGTTCGCAGCTCCCGTTGACGGCATTAACATTATTCCTACCGTACCCGCATCACGTTTTACTATGAAATTCTTACGCATTATTTCGTTAATATGTTGCCATGTTTACGACCGTTGGTAGCGGTTAATTTGTTAGGGTCAAAAGCGATACACCAAGTGGTACATTATGACCCCATTACCTGAAAATCTGTAGTGTGAAATTATATGGGATAAAATCCACTGCGGATACAGGCGGCGAGATAGGCTTGCTCTGAAATTTTAATGTAACGGCCGAAAGCGTTTCCTAGGAAAATCCCCGCCCGTGTCTTGATTTCGGTTTTATGCCGCGTCTAAACTGGTTGTGTTCATTTAACTGAATTAGTAAATATGTTTATACGGTTAGGCGGTCGTGTGTTACTTGAAAACATCGTAATACTTTCACGTGTGTTACATGATGATACTACAATAATTTCACTACAAACCTGTGCTCACAAGATTTTTGGCACGCAATGAGTCTAGAGACGGAGTCTTTATTCCGCCAAGGGTGTAGATTCCATCCACCACTTGGCGTGATTCCCGTGAAGCGCTGTAATTTTCATTAAAATATTTCAAACTTTAACCTATCTAAGTTTTGATTATAGCCTGCATTATTAAACTTGACTTCGTTTACGTCGCTCGCCCCAGTACCAGAGCACGGGCGCATCGCTTGAGTATAACTCTAGCTTAAATCTGTTTCTATTTTTAAAATCATAAATATAGCGAGTGAGTTCACAAACTGTAGTTTCTTCGAGTAATAAAAGGTAAGAGAATAGACTTTTGGAAAGTTTATGGATAAACTTCGTGAGCATTCGTCTGAAAGTTTAACATAACGTGATTTCGACTTGAAAAATCACGTCTACACTTATCTACGTGCAAATTTAGATTTTATGAATATATACTTTTAACATTATTAGTTTTTTGAGATTTTAAAAATGCCAAGTAATTGGCATTCTGTTATGTTGCTTCGAACGTTTAGTTGACATAATATTTATACAATGACGAATATATTTAGGAAAAGACGCCATGTTAGTCTTTCGATACTAAAAATAGTTTGTTTTTCTATGTATGTAACAAGATATACCTACCTAACTATTTCACCTACACATAATTGTGAAATACAAAAAATAGTTATTATTAATTTTAACAGTAAACATAACTTTATTTTAGTATTTAAGTGTTATGTACAAAACTGCTTCACACTAACGGCGTCGATCCTCTAAATGCAGTTGTTTGACAGATAAAGTCGTCAGGCACAGAATGGCGACTGCGGGCGAACTTGTCGCATTCGTCTCAAACTTTGCGACATATAAACGTCGCGCGGCTCGACACAGCACATCTAAGTACATCTGCAGTTCTACAACCGCTAATATTCCTGATTGAAAAGGAGAATCGTAAACAGGTATGAGGCTTGCCACATGCTTACGTGAGCTTAGAAGAAAAATATTCTATTGTATATTTGTGATTGTGTACTACTTTTATGTGGGCTTAGGATGTAGTGACGGACCGAAATAATTACTGACTTGATTTATTAACACTTTGTATGAGACTATCACCATTAAATCACATGACAATTATAATTACACGAATAGAACAAATATTTAAGCTATAAATAAGTATTAAAAAGGTTCTAAAATCTCGAAAGATTTTTTTGTTTGCAATCCTTTACGTATTGTAAATGTGTGATGGCAACACCTTCGAACGAATAATCTCCTTTTGTTTTACATGGCGCATATTACATCTCGTAATTTACGTCGCTAAAACATAGTGATTCTTTATGTTAAATTTTTACAATCAAAGTTACGGTTACCGAGGTTTTAACGACAACTGTTTGACGCATAAATATGTGCAAATAGCAACTGCCAACTCGGGATAAACTTCGTGCATTCGTCTCAAACTTTACGACACCTGAAGTCAGCTTGATTCACCATATATACTCTATGCCTATGTCAATATAGTTGCTGAATGTTCCTGAATTTATAATAGTTTTCTAGTATATAATAATAGTTATTCTACTATTCTGTACAAATACCTGAAAAGTATATATTTATTAATATAATAAGTTAGTCAATATTCTAGTATCTCTAAATGTCTGCTCGCTGTTTAAATTTATTTCAGGTAAGATATGCTTCGTTAAGCAGAAGAATCGTGTAAATTGAGATATCAAAAAGCACTCGGTTCAGTATTTCATCTATCCATAGCTTTTTCAAATTTAAAATGTTTCTTTTGTACTTGGGTTATCCCAAGTACATATTTTCTAAGTATATTTGAATAATTGTCCAATAATTTTGACTGTCTCGTTGGTCGAGTGCTTGTAAAGCGCGACCGCCGATTGGGAGATTCTGAGTTCAAATCCCGGCTTAGGTACTATTGGGTTTTTCTTATTTAGAATTTCTATTAGTGGCTCACAGTCTAGAGCTGTGCCTGATG
This sequence comes from Microceris scylla, assembly GCA_018245595.1. NCBI lineage: Eukaryota > Metazoa > Arthropoda > Insecta > Lepidoptera > Hesperiidae > Microceris > Microceris scylla. The sequence continues at coordinate 7,950 of DWDT01003013.1, read as the reverse complement.
TTTGGCAATAGGCTCTCCACCTATTCCATGGGACTTAACCGTAACTGGTGAAGTGTAAGAGTACTACGCTGCTCTGCCTACCCCTTCAGGGATTAAAGGCGTGATGTTAGCATAATGTTACGTGTAATAATTTTGCTTTTTTGTGGTTTTTATAACAAAAAGGAATGTGACCTGTACTGAAAAGAAAATCTGTACATTACGAGGTTCTTCGTAGTACATGTACTTTAAGGCACGTAAAGTCTGTCTAGTCGCACTTGGACAGCGTGGTAGGTTATGCTCTTAATCCTTCTTATTCGGATCTAGAAGAAGTAGTAGATCGATGTTATTGTTGATGAGGATGTATTGAAAAGAAATGATTATTACTTATTAGAATTTAGTCACCTGTGTCAATCTTACCAAGTTTACTATATCAATGGCTATAGCTATAAAAAAAACACAATACATACATATATATGTCTATATAACATACGATTTCAAAGTGTAAGCAATAAACAAATTTTGATTTACCAATTAATTGTAGCAACTAAAATGCGACGTTAATATTGTTGACGTTGACAGACGCAATATCACGGGAGAGCTTTCAAACCTCGCAGACAGATTTGCTTTTCGGTACAGGTAATATCAAGATGCTCTGCTCATCTGAAATTAACAATTAATTATTGTCTGTCTGGCTTTCCGCCTTACGTAGACAAAGGGAAATAAGGTATGAAGGTTCTTTAAAATGACGGTAGGTATACCTATGTATGTTAGAAAACATGAACTCAAATTAGATTTTAAGTTAAATTAAATTTCTACTAGTGGTTCATAAACTAGATCTGGTCTGGGTAAAATAAAATAGACTCACTGCCTACTCCTTGGTGGGACGTAAACGTAACTAGTGAAACGTGCAAGTGTATTACAGTCATCTGTCTACCCCTTCGGGGATTACGGGCATGATGTTACCTTACGAATCAACTGGTATATTGAATATACTCGAAGATACGTACCAGTAAACACTATATAAAATTTTGATAGCTCGAAATCTTACTTTAATATTATTTTATAGATACATCTTCACGCCAGGTGCCATACGATAATGACAGAGAACATCGGGTGCTATATATTACCTATAATGGCGGACTTGACGGGTTTTTTGTGCATTCATTAATCTTTTCATACAGTCTGCGATTTCCGAGAGTTTTCACTCCCCCATTTACTCCCCCTCATATTAAGCATGTGCTTATAACATTGTATGTTACTATTACCAACATTATTTTCACTGTGAAATACCCAAGGTAATATCGTAAGACTTTATTGTGACCGGGGAAAAACCCACATACATTTCTGTCTATGATAAGTCTCGCATCTTGTAAATGATGTTATGAGTCGTATATGTTAGTAGTCATAATGAATGTTAGTACCACGATCTCGTATTACGAGTATAATATACCTAATACATGCTATCGTATTATATATGTATGACCCTAGGAAACGACTGGAAGTAGGTATTCTAAAGGCTCAAAACCAGGTGGCGTAGCACAGATCACGGCAGGTCTATTGCCAGCAACAGACTGCCAAAGTCTGGATGGATCGTATATAAATAAATGTAAGTATGTAAATATATATATGTCTGTACAAAGCTATCATGAATTATTAAATGAATGTAAGACACAAAATACCAATCTAATAACAATAATTACAATTGCACGAATCGTCGCCACTCGCGCCATCCTCAATCAATTCTCTCGGGAATAATTCCCATCTAAACAAAAAGATAGCCGTGTCACATAATTGTCTCGATAATCCTACGTGGATTAACAACGATATTATCCTTGTTTTGGCTTATGATACGAAGTTAACGTCGATATTAAACCGAATGAGTCAATCGAACTCCCTGAGGTATCGTATTTATTACCGTGGTGACCCAAGGGTGCGGGTAAATTAATGTGGAAAAGTGAACGCAGCGCTCGGCGACGGCACGCAATTAGTGTCGCAATTCGCAATCAAGATCGGAGCGATAATCCTATAAGCGTATTCCCGGGGCCCCGGCGCTGTATCAAATTCTTTGTGCCATTTCGATCAGTGGCAATATCTGAAGTCGTTTTGTGTTTCTATATCGATTATGTAACGTTAAATAAATGTGTTATGGATTAAGTACAAGTATTATAAGAGCTAATGTAACTTTTTTGTGTTGTTTTTGTACGATTTTATTCTTTGTGATATTTGTACACAGAGATTCGTTGTTAAAAATTTAAAAAAATCCTCAATAAATTTCTGTGTAATAAATTATACTGCATAATTGCTTATTTTATGTTATAATTTCTTGGGGTATAGCACGATAAACAATTTTACGTGACTAAGTATTGAGTTCTTGTATTGCGTTCGTCTATGGAACCACTACTGCAGCAATCCGTCTACCGCTACCTACCTAACACTACTTACGAGTACGTCGTTACGTATTAGCTCTAAGCCGATAATAGATAAATAAGAGATCTTTCTACTAGGTCCTCGGGAATAGTCTCCGAGAAACCTCAAATAAGTTGTTGTGATGATCTAACTTTATATGACCTAAATACATAGTATTTTGCTACTTGTACTACAGATGATCATCTTCATGGTTATATTTTTTATAATTAGCTCAGTAAATTGGAAGACGGATCACCTGATGGTAAGTGGTCACCGTCGCCTTTGAAGGAGAGCTCTCCTTGAATTTTTCTTGAAGAACCTTAAATCATGAGGTTCTTCGCTTCGGTCTCCGAGAAAACTTTAGATAATTTATTTCTGGATAATATAAAAAATATGGAACTGTCTTAGTGTGGTGTCTATAAAGTTAACAGTAGCCATTTGGATAATGAGAATAATTCGTAGATTGAAGCTGCCTCTTTGATAACCACAGTATTTGTATAAAAATATGCTTATATTACTATATTGCAACAAAAATGGTATTATTGAAAATATAAAGAAAAAACATCCCTAAACGAACCTCACGAGCCGAATTTACGGCGAGCCAACAAGAAAGTTTATTGACTGTAAGGTTTTTAGTACCGTTTCCACTATTTTGTGACACTGTGTGTTGCTTGATAACCCACTATCTATTGTAACACTTGTGAAAGCAGGCATAATTACTGATTGATTGCAACCATTTCTATATCCCATAGCTGGGAAACAATCGTTCCCACGAACACGCTCTGGAGGCTTACGAAGGCTCAATGTTATTAACCTGCTGTAAGATAAACCTCTTAAGTCTAGAGCTCTGTTAAAAGCGTTCAAAAAAGCTTCATGAACATTACTTAGTGGTAATAAACCTGATTAGTTGAAATTGTCAACATTATAATCCATTGAAGTAATGACAAAGTTAGTCATACTCAGTGTATGACTAACTTTGGCATATAGACTGGTATCGTACTTACTCGTAAGTGTTGATAATGGCACACACGAAGTTGGGATGTTAAGTTGGCAATTAAGTCATTAATTTAAATTGTCTATCTAAAGTTTAATGTAACAATCGTACGTTAAATTGAAATAGACATCTAGCAGGTACTCGTATTGTATGTTATTACAATTATCGACAAATAATTGTATGTAGAAAACGCAATAATATTTTTTTCTGTCTAGTTTAAGTTCTTTAAAAATGTGTTTAGGGATTGGCCAACTTTTGATCACTTTAGCCAATAGTTATTTTTGCATTAGCATGAGTAGAACTGATGACTGGTCGAAATTGGTATAGTTTCGGACCTTATAAGAGCTTGAAGGAAAGATTCTTCTTTGATAAGTAACTTCAAGTTATCAAAACAGGATGTTAACATTAATACTATCTAATGATCTTATTAACAGCTCATACTACCTGGACTTACTGACACCAACAGTCCTATTCAAGGTCCCATTCATCCATGGGCGGCAACGACCATCAATTTACTGTGGCCTGTTCATTTACTGTGTACTATACCTAAAATATATATTAAATCTAACAAGATTTCATAGTTTAGACTAACCGAAGATAATTAGATTCGACTTAAGCTATAGATTTAGGTATAATCATTATTACATAAGGCTAGGATGACAGAATACCAAATATCTGACATCCAGATATATTATAAGCATTTATTCATTAATATATATTGTTTCGGGATCAACATCTTATGTCGAGTGATAGAAGTAATTGCTAAATAATTACAAGACATGAATGTACTGTGGAAAGCTAATAGCTATAATATAATATACCACACCCCGCCTTATTTTTTGCAAAGTTTATTTATCTTTTGTGACCGGATTATAAGCAAGAGGCGACTAGTTTCATTTTTTACCACTTTGCTTCACTGTTTATCGAAGTAAAGTTTGTTGTGAAGCGATAACAAAATATACGCTGTTAAAAATAATGGTGTTACAAGCTAGGCGACAGTACTGCCATCTTGGTGACAGTGCTGCCATCTGTTCAATACGAATGGTACCGTTGTCCGCAACAAAGAGTATCTGAGAGCATCACATTGGAAGCCTACATTGCTCAATACTTTATGATAATAATGCTTATTAAAGGTCAACCATTCAGTATGTGACCTCAAATATTCGCATACAATTGCTACTTCACTTATTTTTACATTAAAGTTATATGAAAATATATCCCCAAACCTATCTATAGCCACATGCGTACTCAGCAATCAGATCTATTTAATTATATCAGCAGAAGTCCCGGTTCAATCGTGTGTTTGCCCTCGGACTAATATGAAATAAACATATCTTTATTACAATTGAATTGGGATAGAAACAATAAAAATATATTACAATTCGTTCTACAGTTCCCCAGATTACATTGTACATACAAATTGTTGAGTTACAAGTACGGAATTGTCTCGTAAGTTTGGAATGGTCCCGAGATATTGGAATGAATTTCGGAGAAAATTACTGCCCACTGTATAGTTTTTGTAACAGTAAAGGTTTGACTACGTTAACATATTTTTTGTACAGTTTGTCATTTGGGAACTTGGACTATTTTAAGACACATAAATAATGAGTACCCTGAATAAAGACTCGTTCATCAGTGTGTATTTAACGAGAGGCATGTTGAGCTCTGGACATAATTGAAGATTTGTTTTGTGTTGATAATACATCATATTATTATCCTTGTATCTTCACTCCAGGTTCCTGGCGCAATTAGCCGCAGTGCAGTAAGTACAAAAATATATTTATCGTTACAAACCTGATCTGCCTCTTCAACATTAATAATAATACTCTAAAGATAGTGTTTACAATTATATACATATGTACATAGCGTAGGACACCCTCAAACTTAGTGGAGTAACGATATACCTAATGTGGCTGGCACTAATTGGACGTGAAGAGTCGTGAAGATCAAGGTCAGTGGTGTCGTATTGCCGAGGTCAGTATCTAGCAGCGCACGATGACAGGGTAATGACTGATGATGATGATGATGACAGGTAGATATATTCTACCATGCTCATTTGTGTAGTACATATTATGTACATGGAAAGAGATAGAGCATAGAGTATTTTGCGCAACAAAATAAAACAGAAAGATGTGAAATCCCTCCTTACTATTGCTACTGAACGCAAAGTACTTCTTGCAGTCGTAAACAATATTGGGCTGAACTGTTTTATTAAACTTTACATTGTTTCTTGATATTAAAATTCTTAATGGGAAATAAATAACGTTGAGAAATTTAAATGGAGTTATGGTATTGTCATATTTCTTTTAATTTAGTATACTTTGCTGATGTGGCTTCTTGAAATCCTTTCAAGTGTTCATTATAACTGATGCGTTTATACTTACTTCTATTGCTTCCCACTGTTTTATTAATATTCGTTATTACTTCATATTATTCTATTTCATCCACTATTGTTTTCTATTATATGATTTTATCCTCTACTATCCTCTTTTATCCACGTTTACCTAAACCACAACTTACTTTTATAACTAACTTCCGTTTCTACTGCTATAAGGAGCAATATATTATTTTGTATGCAGTCGCATTCACCAAGAACATACGAGTATGCGAGGTAACACGTACTGCGAATAAGATTTCCTCTTAAGACAGAATCTCAAAACCGGAATGGAGATCTTTGCCAATTCCTCGCCTTATGTTACTGACGTTCTTACACCACGACTTGAATTTATTTAGTGTCAAGAAAATGCGCCAAAATAGTGAAATCAGTGGAATTCAGCGACTTATAAATAAATATGAGGTGCGAAGAGAGTGATGAATTTAGAGGAAGCTTGTGAGGTCTGTATTGGTAAAGATATTTGACACTCGGACAAATGTATAAAAAGTACATGAGGTCTATATTTATAGTGATGTTTTCCTCTCTCTGCTTACACCATAGGCTACCTAGAATGACGTTATAGTACTAGTAACTAAATAAATAAACATTGTATCTATATTGATGTTGAATAATAATTGGACATGCATGGAGCTTAATGTATTTATGTACGTAGTCTGTGCATTTAAATGTAACTAGAGACCTTTTGAAACGAAACAAAGCTCAATTTACGACAAATATGCTGTTACATCCTGAAACAAAACTTAGACTACTAGTGTCGATAACCACATTCTTTTTTATTCTATATACCTACATAAAAGGTAATACCGGTCAGGAGTAGACAGATCCACAAGTGGTCGAGCGACTTTTTTTTTTCAACCCATTACAATTCCACTGCTGGAATATGGGTCTCCTCTTATATTGAGAGGGTTAAGGCCATAGTCTGCCACGCTGGCCAAGTGCAGGTTTACAGACCGAGCGACTTACAAGAAGTAAAATAATACAATATATTAAAATATAAGGGTACAGTTTAAAGGATGACAAAAAGTTCATGATACTTATAATAGATATAGTTTTTATATGAGTACTTAGTAAAATATCCTAAAGAGAAGAAAGTCTAAAAAACCTGAAATAGGGGATAGAGTAAGTGGAGTTATTCATTAGTCATTAGACTATTCTCACACGATTTACAGCTCATTTCGTTACTTGCAAGCTCACTACATCAGTGCCGTTTAATTACAATCCTCTTTCGGTTTATTGAGCTGGCTTTTATTGGTACTTAAACCAATATTTTCGTGTTCATAAAACGCGACCTGCGTTACGTGAAGGTTATGGTATAATCAATGTTATTCCAGCGGTCCGAGATTATTGGCAGAATATAAGTTGGGAGGGCAGTTTGTTTATTTTCTTTCTTAGTGGATATAGGAAGGCTTCGGCTTATCGCCAGCGGCCAGTCGGGGTTCATAGCCGGCCACCTCTCGCCTCTATTTGGGATATAAATCATGGGAAACACACATTTCCTTTCTGCAAAATGCTTTACGTGAAATGTATTTTCTTCTAGTCCAACGGTATTGATGACTGGAATTCGTTCGAGTTATATCGCTCATGTCGTTCTGAACGATTAGTTACCTAATTTTTTATGTTCGGCGCCAAAATCGTGGAACGAAATTCAATCAGTCACTGGAGAGTCACAGACTTCAATATGTAGTTAAAAGGTTTATATACTTCAACATCAGCTGACATTGTTGTTTAGGAATATAACTTCATAAAACTTGCAATGAACAGATTACTGTAACATATTTAACATTTAGTACGTAACTTTTTTACTACCTATTTTTATTATTAGTCACACTTCTAATTCTATTAAAGAGTATTAAATTCTATATGTAGATTCTCTTATACATATAATATGATACATCAAATTTTTATGTTAAAATATATGAGTGTTAAAATTGAGGAATGATGAGGAATAAGAATAAGTAAAAGGATTATGAGACGTCATTGTATTAATTGGGACAGGAACTTTTTGAAATATAATTTATTAGTGGATTAGATACACATACATACATATTATGTATATATCTGTCTCTGTCAAATAAAAAAGAAAAGTTATGTAAATGTAGAAGATTAGTATAGCCTTAGAAAATTCTCATTTTACAGTGTATAATATATGAATAAAAATTAAATATTTTTTAAAATA
>DWDT01003012.1:0-12871 GCA_018245595.1 Microceris scylla | reverse complement strand
CATGGCGCGCACCTCTTTACAATGGAGCGTTTTAAATTTGATATTTAAATTTAACTTGCTAACGGTAAAGGAAAACATCGTGAGGAAACCTACACACCTTAGAATTTATAAAACAAAAAATTCTAAGGTGTGTGTGAAGTTTGCCAACCCGCACTTGGCCAGGGTGGCAGGCTATGGCCTTAACCCTCTCAATATGAGAGGAGACCCATATTCCAATAGTGGAATTATAATGGATTGATTATTATTTTATTATATACTTATTTCACGGTAGCGAACTATAAAAGTCGTAACATCGTAATGAACTAATATCGATTTTGGACTCGAGCTCGTAATCGATTTACATGATTTACCGAAATCGCTTCGGCGGAGATAAGTTAATAAGATCAAAGATTTGAAATGTCGGAATAATTTCTCAGTTGATTGTGATTAATGACAGGCGCGGGCGGGCCGCGGGCCAGCGGACCCGTGGCGCCACAGAGCCATCCTCGAGGATAGGGCTGTTAAATGGTTCCTAGTTTGCTTTCTTGCGAAGATAAGGCATACGAAGCAGTGCCGAATTTTTATAACCAACTCAATTTAATAGTTACGGAGAATAGCTTCAAAAATCTCACTCATACAAAAAATAACAGCTAAATCGTGAAAGTTATTAAAAAGTTCCATGAACGTACAAAAGCAGTTGAAAACTTATAAAAATTTTCAATCTGATAACCCTATTGCATCCTAATAACTATTTGAAACTACGGCGGCGTATATTTTGCGATATATTTTATCGATTTTAAATGTAAAGTCGCACCCGTATCTACATATGTAATATTTGCATATGTTATGTTCTGAAGGTAACTATAACATAAGTTCATCATTTTGTTTAAAGGTAAACATTTACAAGTGGAAATTATTTACGTCTTGCTTAGATTTTACTTTTACACGTACTTGTCGTGGCATTTTATAACTTGAATGTACCTTAAGTTCTCATATAAGCTCGTGATATTATCGCTAATGTCACCGCAGAGGAATATTAACTCAATTTATACGCAGTACGGCTATATTTAACCCGATATTTGTTATTTTTGGCTACTAAAGTACAGTCGCCGAGCGCATCAATTTTTTTTGTGTCCAATGCCTATATAATTTTCCCGAATCCCGCAGAGCTCTTCTAATTGCGTAATAATAACTCAATCATCTCGCGTCGAATGGTGCGTTACACGCGAGCACGACGCCCTCACGGCTCGTTTACGTTTGTGGAAAACATCGACGGTACATTCGTAACGAAAAGTTTATAAAGGTTTACATTTATGGAAAATAGCAGTACATGCGAAACAAAAAGGTCTTAAATGCCAACGTTTTCACATATAGTTTGCATATATTTCTGTTAAAGTAGTTCGTGCAGTTAATGATTAAGCAACCGTTTTCTACTGTTATGGTTGATCTCAAATACATGTTCAGTCTTATTTGTGATAAATCGTGATGATACTCATAATTCATAAAGTTCATGAACTGAAGTGTGTGATGAAGTGAAGTGGATATGTTAACTGATATTAACACGCTTTTCCTGTTACAAAACATGCCAAATTAAAGATTTGTTATTCATAACCTATTTTACAGAGTACTCAATATTTGAATACCCGCTTTAACTTTTTAAATTTAAAGCACAGCACTTACTTACCCTGGATAGAGAACAATTACATTTAAAGATAAATCTAAATTATTCATAGATTACAGGATATATTTATTATTAACTATTACCAATGCTGGTCCAATGACCACAGATCTACAAAGTTAGTGCATATTTTTTGACGATTGTGCATTTTCCTACGCTAATCAATTAATTTAAAATTTCCCCTTCTTAATATATTGAATTCCTATTAATTTCGTTAACTTACAATACGGAAAGGAATGAGCCGTTTCTCGAACGAATGTTGTATATTGAGGTCAGAACTGTCTTTGGGTGTTGATTTTATTAGTGACAACTCGTTTACCGCTCTCCGACTTCTGGTATTTTTATTTCAGCCATAAATTAGACAATTAAGGAGACTGGGTAATAAAATTTTATGTAGCTAAGTTTTTTTAGCCAAAAACCGAAAATTGTGTAGAGGTAGTCACGCTTGAAACCGGATGGCATAATGCGCCTGTAATACAATGCAATCAACAAATAATTAAAACATACCTGCGATCCCAAGGGATGACCAAATGAACGAGTAATTCATTTTTAAGTAAATTTCCTTTGGAATTTGCATGTGTCGTAAATAAATGTGTTACATTATTGTTTTTATATCATCACGCCCTTCAGATCCCGTACAGAGTAAGCAAAGAGCGTAGCTTGCCAATTATCGCTAACTTTACAGACATTACATGCGTCTTTTACATTAATCGCTTTCTTCAGTCACTATAAGTATTTTAAAAGAGTCTTTAAACATTTGTCGTTATCGTTAAATTTTTAAGTTTAATTATTGACAATTACATAATTTGAGAATGACACAACCGATCCGCTCAGTCCGCCTCTGAAATGTAACGCGAAGCTGACACCTCCAATTAAAACATCGTTAGTGACTTGAGCAAATTCCTGAGAGTTTATTTTCAATTACGCGTTCTGAAACCGTTCATTACGTGTGCAATTCAGTGAACCAGTACGCAAGACGTTGTTTGGTTGGAATATATAAATCGTAGCAACAATAATGTCAGCGGTGCGGAGATGCGGCTGGAGCGTTTCGGGTACGGCAGGGCAGGCGAGGTGAATGTCGGGCGCGCTGGGTGGGCGTGACGTCACGGCCGGAATGCGTCCGCGCCGCCCGCGCGCCGCCCGCCGCAGCCCACGTGGGGAGTACGATACGCTACCATACTCCACCACGACCTGCTCTTGCATACTTCATTCATGTGCAGACACACCAAATACGGTCAGCAGGTGTGCATTATGCGCAAGCATTAACTGTGGCACCACCTATTTATTGCAACGATGTGGCTACATAACTTTTTCTACAATTCTGGAGTGTAGCGGCTAATATTAACTTTGTAGATAACTGTTCAGCTAAGTGCACGACGGATGACTATTAATTTTATCGCATCTTGGCTGTACGCTTACGCGTTATGGGATTACTTCATGTGATCCACGACAATCCAGTCATGGGGTCCGTGCTTCCTGCTGATAAAATATTAGGTCACTATGTGCACGTTCTCACGATTGCAGGCGCCGGTGCTAAGATAATAAGCGGATAAGTCTTAAGACGGTGTTTGAAAACTTCTTATAAATAAACGTTCGTTTGCAAGACAGCGTGTGCTTAACGACGTGTTTCCGGTAATTGTGAGTAAATGCGATCAGCTCCTCCTGGTTACAGCAGTCCTACATTTTTAAATTGATGGCATTTACACGTAGCAAAGATAAATCTGAATAACTGTCGGTCTATTCGTATTTGAATTACGTAAACAGACATCTTTATCGGCTCGCCACAGATCAAGGTATGTCCAGACACGCGAGGGTAGATCGCCGATCGGCATTGTCCGTTATCTCGGGTCACGCCACTTCTGATGCTTATTATATCTGAACTTGAATACTTAATATTTGTACTATGCCAGGTAATAGTTTATTTTAAACTTTTTATTTTAATAACGATCAGAGACGCTATACGTACATACATATATGTATGTAGTGCTTTCGGTACCATATTTCATATTACGGCTTATTGTTTTGAATGATGATATTAATATTTTAAGAGCTGATTGTAGGATTGTCATTTTGAGAGGAGACCTATGTCCAACAGTGAAACTGCTATAAGGTTCAAGATAATTTATCAATATTGTATAAATCAATTCAAAATTATACTTAAAAACAGTAACTTCAAGATTCTCAAAAAATAAGGAGAAGCCCATTTAATGAGGTCTTTCACGAGGCATACTTATATGTGTACATATACACAATAGTAAACAAATCCACAGTATGTATGTAAATAAAGCACGTAAGTAGGTCTCGCGCTGGTGATTGCTCATTGGGCTTATCTCGAGAACGTACAACCAGAAAACTACACATCGAAAGGTCAGCCGGCCGTTTATTTTCATATCTATGTTCCATATGTAATTTATTTTCACACCTTCAACGACGAGGATTTTATTATTATACAAGGTCCTTTTCGGCGTAGGCAGAGAACACAGAGTACCATATATATATATATTCTTACTGACCTAACGACTAAAATACTACATACAATGTGTATAAAATATGTATCCACACAATGATTACATTATTTTGCAACTATAATATAACTGTTTAACGATGTGTTTAATCGATTACTAAAATCGATATTAATACGATTACGTTGCTTGTTAAGCAATAAATAGCATATTTTCATTATAATTAAATAAACTTAAAATTAAAAGTGTAGTTACTATAATCTCAGAACTAACCGTCAAGGGTTACCTCCTTTAACAATGCAATCGTCTGATATTCGCGCACTGACATGACAGATGTATTAGGAGCGATGTTTTGACAAGTCGATTCATCAATGTACATTTCAAAAAGCCTCAAATCTCCACCAACGTGATCCGAGTGATTGGCGTGCGTTCAGACAATCCGGATCGATTGAAACGTCCCTTGGACAGGAGTGGTGTTGCCAGCTAATAGATTAGTGCACGGAGTTTTTATGTTACTTGTCTTCACTCATTCAATTATGGAGAAAAATACAAAAAAATTGGTCAACAAATCCATTGCGAAATATAATATCCCGTTTTTGAAATGAGAAATATCATTATAATATCATGATATCAATGGTCACATACAGATCGTAGAAATTTAATAAATATCTTGTTGTACCGAATTCCTTGCTTTTTCTAATCTTGCCGAGAATCAAAATTAAATCTTAGTCAACTACCCCACTCTCTGTTACGAACATTTTGAAAATCAAATAAAATGTTGGAGCAATAAAAACTAATGTTAATATGGCAATATTAATGATCATTTTAGCAATCATTATACATTACTATAGATAATGACACACATCTCAACGGCGATTTCGTTGGTTCTTTTAGAATCCGTCAATTTACATCGTAACTGGCAACACTATCGTAGAGTTCCGGACATCTGCATATAATGGGGCCGTGGGTGTGGGCCCACCTATTATCCCATGAGAATGCATGGAGCGTCGTGCGCTGTATTACCGAACCCGACCATTAATGTTGACTGGGCAAATGTCTTCTACGTGTTCGCGTGTTCCTGCATCTATGTTTTAATAATTCTAATTTACACACTTGAATACTTGTATTTTAAATTTTAAAAGCATATCCGAAATATATTTGGTGTTTGGCAAAATGCTCACCCCTGATTCCACGGTGAGAATTGTAATAACATAATTGGAGATCGGTGGAGTGTGCACTCCTCCGCCTATCATGTTTAGAAATAATGTATCTAGAACTGTCCTGGACACGTTTATAATTAAATATAAAAACAATAATACTAATCATAAAAATGAAGTTATATAGCACATTGGGTGAGAACAAGTTTACTACAAGACGACCGTGACAGTATACAAGTACTCAATGATTCGTTTGTACGAATCAGGGTATGTTAATTAAGACATCAGTTCGCTACGAATGATACCTATAACTTTTTATAGATTCGTGTAAAAAATGATAATCGCACTATTGACGTTGGTAAATGCGATCGTTGTCAAGGACATCACGTACTGACCAATTGGCCAGTCGGCCACCAGCGCTTTTGAATGTCAATGACACTTTGAGAGCTTTATGTCACTTTGATGTTTTATCGACAGCACGAAGGTCACAGAAAATTTTAACATTTTAAGAGTTATTTTGTAATGGATTGTACGTTTGTTACTTTGTAACATTTGGTCTCGTAATTTTTTCTGTAGAGCAACATAATATTTCGTTTAATCAAAGTCAGTTAGTTACAACTGAAACAAATCACTCTAGATGTATAACAAAAGTAAAAATGTATTTGTATAGATACATTTAAAACGAAAGAAGAGCATTTAAATAGTTAAGTCTTATATAAAGAATTTTTGAAGGTTATGAAGAACGTACATTCTTACGCTGTGTCTACTAAAACTTAGAATATTTCTGACGCAGTTATAATATCTATCACATAATTGAAACGGCAATCAAATAGGGTTATTAATAATGTTAAGATACTACGCGAGTGGCGTAGTAGCGGGTCAGTTGGTTTCCGGTTGATTGAACATGTACGTATATCTCACGTGGAATGTTGATAGTTTCATTAATATGGTAAATCTATTAATTTTGTAACATTTGATTAATAGAAAAAAGTCATGTTGCTTCTGTATTATTTTCTGTAATAGATTATGTAATATATCATAACGAAGTATATAATCAAACCAAAAAGTAGCTGATGCACGACAGGTCTGTAGGGATAGAGATTTTTGGCATTTTACACCCTCTACGTCTCCGCCTACGCTATTACCGATCTGGCGAGATAATGTAGATAATAATAATAATGAGTACAGCAGAATAATTTAATACGGTTAATAAATTGTATATATAGATTTAGCATATTTCAGAGGCGACAATCGGTAATGTGGGGAAAGTTGCCAAGATAGGCACACGGATAGAACCGGTTGGGGCTGCCATATGATGTAGCATTCATCGATAGTACTCTAGGTTACCAGTCACTTTGCCCATTTAATGCCGCGTGTAGTAAAAAACTACTCTATTAAAAAGTTGGATAAAATAAATGCAATTGTTTATCGTTTGAGTTAAAGTAAAGTAATATCTTTACTTTAACTCAAACAAGTTCATCAGCATTTATGCATGTTATGTAGGACGGCATTATACCAACAATAGTACAGCCAAATAATAAAAATGAATACAGTAAAATACCAGTAATAGTTTAGTGAAATAGACGAAGCTGTTAGTCAAGACTTCAACATATGGTGTAATGGAGCTGTTGGGTCGGAAGCATTGGTCAACGATGGGGAAAAATGCCGTGCAGTGATGCGTGTAAATGCCACGTGTTATGGCGACCACTGGTGACCACTAAGTGGTTGAGTAACCCGACACCCCCTGTGGCTAATCAGTGTCAAGCTAGGGTTACATAACGTACGATGCCTTTACTGCAGATCAATGTGATCAGTATACCAAAATTGATCACAAGAATTTGCTAAACGATATTTTTTGTTGTGGACTGACAAGAACTTTTTGCGACTGGTTCTAAATAACAATTGATAATACGTACATATGATATCATGTTGGTTCTTATATACAAATTATTTAATCCAGGAATATTGAGAAATGGGGCGATGTAGGTATTTAAAGAATAAACAAAATCTAGAATGTAAGCAAGATCAAGAAATTATTATGGGCCATATTTACTAGTATAAAGAAAATGTCCATAAATCCAATTTTAAAAGTTGCACCTTTGAAATCGTGGGTGTAGTAACAATCATTTATAGGTCTCCAGCGCAGCTGCCGACCGCCGACGGCATGTTCAATGTTTGGAGGAAGATGAACGATATGTGGGAAATGTAAGTGGGAGAGAGATGGAGATGAAATCTTAAAGAAAAGGAAAGCTTGTGCTCCCCTATCGTGAGAGAAGGAGACGCAAGATCGGAAACCACAAGATGTCTCAATTCTACGAGCTGAACCTTGTGCGGTCCCACCAGATATAAAAAGTTTTAGAGTTCTTATTTAAGAAAATATTGATATGCGTTGTTGCTTGAATTAATTTTGGGATTAGTCGACTTGACGGTGATAATAAAATACTATACACAATGTGTCTTTAAACGTATTTACGGTTTAGTGAGTCCGCATCTGATATTGCTTAGGCAATATTATTGCTTATTTTATTATTGCTTATATTATGTGTCTACGTCTGATATTGCCTGTGCATTGCATCTGATATTTAACCTACATTATTAAAAACAGATTAAACATATCTCGTCATATCATGTTTGTATTTTGTAATAATATCATATACAGTCGCGATTTCATGTGCTATGTGCTATAGCAAATCTGTTAATACTAAACGTCGAATAATATCATTTTAAATAGTAATAACCATTAGCCGTCCGTTTTCTCCTCTAATAGAGTGAATGGCATGCGCTGCGCGTTGATGTCTCTATGGGCGCCGCGGGTGCGCGTGCGCAGCCCCCCGCACCACACCCGCTGCGCTTTAATTGCTTCATCTTGCATGCGCCCGTCCGCCTTACATTATACCTCTACCCGACGTAGTATACCTATAGATACACCACGCCACAGCTGTTTTTGTCTCGTATATATTATCATTTTTCTTCGTGTAACTTAGTAATTTAACAGGAACTCTTACTCGTTTTAATAAAATTATTCAGACGATTACGCTTCTCACAATACACTAAACTTGTCGCAAGATTTATGTTTAAATAGCCTACTATAAAGACGGACCTACCTACCCGTGTACCTTAGTTTTTTTATTGGATGAATTGTGAATAGGAAAGATTTGCACGGCGCCCCGGAGGGGGTGCGGACCACCGCAGTGCATGCGTGCGGCCTTCTAGGAAAGCGCTACCTTCTCCGAAATCGACTTCCATACTACTACTATACATACACGATCCAACAATTTAAGCGCTTCCTATACCGAAAAGCCATACCAGAAATTTATTGTAACAATTAACTCTTGCAAACACTCGAAATGCTATTTTTATGGGATTGTTTATGTAATGCAATATTCGTAGCCGCCAATGAACACGATACAATAACATTACAGGTTTCAAATTTTATAAACACAGTTGTTAGTTACTAAAATTAGTAAAGCACGGTACTGCTTACCCTGGTTCTGTTAATTTGGAAAATATTGCAGAGCAGGATATTTATTTGTAAAGTAGTTTCTGTTTTTACTGATTATAAAACATGTATGTATGTATTTTGGCAATATATAATTTTAAATAAAAAAAAATACAATCATTCTGCTTGTTACTTGTCATTGAAATTATTTTTACAATAATTCAATAGAATCTTAAAAATACGCGCGCGTCCGTAGTACGTACGACTACCACTAGCGGGCGCTTCGTCCTGTGCTGTCGCGTTCTTACAGACCGATTGACATTCGCAGAAAAACAATCACACGTGCAATATGACAATCGAAATTTGACACTACGTTCTCAGATAAGTAGGTGGTACTGAACCTTTTCGAGTTCGGAGAGTGCTAGAGCTGCGTCCACCCAACTGGTGCGAATATACAGGTCAGCGCTGTGGCGCGCCTCGGCGGCGGAGGAGCTTTCGTTTGTAGCACCCGCTATCCGAGGATTCGAAGGAGCCTCGGAATCGGGAGCCACCATGATCTCGGGGCCAGACTTGTCACCAGTATCCTCATGAAGACGGTTGAAATCCGTCTGGCGGCGCACGCTGTCATATCACTCGCCGCAACATAACCACACACTTGTACACCCGAATTCTTCACCTTATATATCACTGACCGTTCGAAACACGGCACGACACCGAGTTCCGATAATCTAGCGATACCGTGTTTACGTATCGACACTGGCGCGTCCCGAGCAGCACTGAATCAAACACTTGCTGGATACATACACAGAATGTTTGTTGAACCGCCATCATAGTTCGGTCGATTATGTTGCCGCTCTGAGCCACGAACTTGCACGAGTGTTCACGGGTTCGCCCGATTCCTCAGCCCGCGGACCACACACGTAATGAGGCTGTCTCGCTCGGATCGTACGAGGAAGGGAGCAGACTCTGTAAAATAAAAGCATTGAATGAAGTTGTTCTGCTGTTTGCTACGAGCGCCACCGGACATACATGGGCGCGCCGTAACAATTTAAATAACTTATTGCAACAGAATCTACCACTTATTTACTATATGTGTAAATGATGCCCACAATACCGGAAGAGTCTCTTTAATTTGAACACTTAGAAGTAAAAAAAAATGTATACTATTATATTTTGATAAAAAGATTACAAGCCGACGAGAAAAGCTTCGCTAAAGATTTTACTACGTTTCTTGTAAAGGTTTAATTGCATCCGCGCAATTACTATAAAACGAAAGCGATTGCTAGCTAAACATTCACTCTGTATACAGATAATAAAGGCGGATCAAACATTCGGACGCACCATATCATTTTGTTTACAAAGTTTTCTGAGTAAAAAGTCGGGCGAACGCGCCCCTGGCAGGGCGGCGGACTGGTCCTTTGAAGTTACCGACATAAAACGCCGCCGGCGGTGATTTAACTAATGAATTTATTTAGCGGGCGTGCCGAGAGAGTGAGGCGCGTCCACCCGCTCTAGCCTCCACAGAAAACCACAAGCAACTAGAAAGCTAGAAAAGGCGCTGATACACATCAAAGGACATTCTTATATTCATTGTTTCTTAGATACCGGTACAAAAATTGATATTAATAATAATACCAATAGTCCATAAAATATTTTTTATGTTAACTACTAAGTACTCTCGAAGGGTCGCCTTCGATTATCAGACAAGCTCAAACGTATTGGAGAACATAATGGCGAACACTTTGAAAGGCATATGTGTATGTAATTTTGCAAAGATGTGCGAACCAGTAATTGAAATCAGCACTACCGAGCTCCAAACTGTGTGCTAAACCACTAGACAATCACTGCTTGTACCTCAAGAAGTGTCAATAATAATTATTCTAGACATTATTTACCCATTACAGTGTCAATTTTATAACTATGTGATCGGAAACTACATGTGTAAATCAGTCCCACCTTCTGTGCTTACTATGGAACCGGGTGCACGGTGAAACTGGCGGCGCGCGATCTGAATATAGTTTTAAGTAATAATTAACCGCTCCTGTAATACCTGTATACATATATACATACATATATTCTGGTCATATTTATTAATTTCACCTTCCTTGGTTGTCTTATCTAGTCTTTTGACCTATGAGTGTATAGCTACATCGAAATTGCGTAGTTAGAATGTGATTAATGAAGACCAGGGCTTAACAACTGAAAATAACTTAATTACTGTAAGCAACTTATTTTTATTAATTTAAAGTTAAAGTTGTTTATGGTGTACAAGTACAGATTATTTTAAGGCAACGGAATTGTTTCGTATTCTTACCGCTATTAGATATACAAAAGGCATTACGTTCGGTTAAAACTGCAACGGTTACAAAATGCTCATCAACAATATTTAATGGTTGTTAGATAAATATTTCACAATAAACCGATTACATATTTTTCATTATTAGTTTTATTATTAGATACTTGCGCGGTAATTTTAGGTAATTTTTTATTATTTTAGTATTTCTCAATTTCCGTAACCATCATAGGATATTTAATTAGTCTTAGTCACGAAAGTAATTTAAGCAATGATTTTAATGTCGCTTAAGATAAAGTACATAGGTCTTAATAAATTTTTTAATTATAATTATAAGCATTTTGCAAAATTGTCCTAACTTCTTTAAGAAATCGCTTAAAGTAAAATTCCACAACACATATTTAATGATTGTTAGACAAATATTTCAAGTCTTGAAAGTAGTATGGAATCGAACCCTTGGTTATTGACCCAAACGTATCTGTCACAATAGGTATATACTGACCTTTAAAAGTTAATTTGCGGTCTAATAATGTTCGATTACAATTGAATCATTATATTTCGGATTTATATTTAATTTTAGGTTTATGTGTTCTTACACTTCTTGTGTTTAATGTTACACCTTTATAAATCTCTACTTTACGCTCTACCCTACACTTCTGTTTGTGAAGCGACTTATGTGATGATTCTGACCGTATGTACGTAAACAGCGAATATTTAATTTCAGTTTTATGTAATTTAATTATAACATGTTATATAAAATATTTAGCTGGCTGCGTTCCTCTGTGTATAAACTTTAATCATGTCAAAATTCACATTGCTCTGTGCGCATAGTATTCTTAAAAAACTATACAAGATTTCTTGGAAAACTATATATACTCTTTTTAATATATATACACACATAGTATAGATTCATAGATTCACAAAAATATAGCTAACTGCCTAGCTGAACGCCCACCAGCCGACACAACTTAATTATTTTATTATATCTGATGACAACCCTATTACATAGTAGAACCTTCCTAGAAATGTTGAAAATACAAACCTTACTATTGAATCAAGTCTACTGCGAGCCAAGAATTCAACTAATAGATCTATCACGTGATATAGGGCACCGCAAATTTCTATGAAAAGCATTGTAGCGTTTTATCTATGAATCTTATTGTTATAGTAATAAGGATCAATTTCGAAATGATAACAATAATAGAAAGGAAACTATTGATGTTGTCCGGGTGGTTTTTCGTGGAGTTTTTGACACTTAAGGCGAAAACTCAGCGGGGGGCACCTTGTACATCTTCTTGGAATATCGCTTGGGAGCCCAAATAGAGACCACAATATGGAACATTTCAATTATATTAAAATGCTCTTTGTAACCCCTAATAAATACACTGAATGTTGCGCCGCTTTATGGCTTGGACGTTACGGTAATTAAATCTATGGTTTATTACTATGCCTTTATTAGGCAAAACATATTTATCAGTTGTTTTTTAGACAAAGGCCGGGCATAAATAGGGAATTGTTGTCGTGTTTTATTGTTGCTGTTGTACCTAAAATGTATTTTTCTATTAACTCCTCTTTTGTCTAGAACATACAAAATATTATTGTAAGAAAGGTTGAAAGGCAGAAGTACTGCTATAAGCATCCTGAATTCAATTTGTATCTGAACTCAAGTTCACATGTAGTTTAAACATGTGTACGTATACATGTGTATGTATTGAACATACATATTTATTTAATGTAACCACCCAATTTAGAACATTTTACTGATTATTGTATGTGATTTATTGTATGTTACATTTTTATTTCTTACTAGCTGTACCGGGCGCGCGTTGCTACGCCAACATATAAATACATATAGTATATACC
>DWDT01003011.1:0-12871 GCA_018245595.1 Microceris scylla | reverse complement strand
GTGTAACACGCTCGCCTAGAAAGTGCCTATTCACCCGTCTTTTGAACAATTCCAGATTATACGAGTCGGGAAAGATGACGCCGGCAGAGAGTTCTACTCTATATCAGTGCCTCATACTACTATGTAATTTTTATTCTTATATCATCTTGCCGGGTCCTTTAAGGGGTACATAGAGAACACCGAGAGTCAAATTTGTCTATATTTATAGACTTCATCATCACCTATTTCATGAAACTTAAACGTAACTGGTGAAACGTGGGAGTGTCTTACACTCCTCTGCCTATCATTTCGGGGATTACAGGTGTGATGTTACGTTTATAGACATAACGAGCTTCTTCCATATGCATCAATCTCTTCATAGACGTACACTGGTTTCGACGACTTGTGACTTATTCATCAGTATACCTATATTTCATAATTCTTGAATCCCAAATATACGCTTTATTAAAAAAAAAACGATTTCGTTCAATGCATTTCATCATCATCATCTTCGTTATTAGCCTTTAGATGTCCACTGCTGGACAAAGGCCTTCTCTAATTAGCGCCATTCCTTTCGGTCCTAGGCCCTCCGAATCCAGCAGCTACAAGCTGTTTTCTTCAGATCGCCAGACCATCTGGTACGAGGGCGACCTACGATCCTTTTATCCATACATTTATCGCCAATTAAATTTCAAAAGCTACACTCGATAATAACAAAGCAAAATATTCTTTCTTTGACAGTTTTTATATTGTAGGCAACGCTGATATTGTTGTAATTCTGTACAGCATCACGATAGAACGAGCCACAAAAGCTTAACTAAACAGAAGGAAATGAAGTATGAGAAACTTTTAAATCCTAACAAAATATTCCTTCCACCGACAAAAGTAAGCCCTTTGGCACTTTCGTTGAGATAGTAGATAAATTCAAGTAAATTCCTAACTTTCCGCTAGTTTCATAGTAATTTTTTTTAGATGTTGTTACTAATTTTACTGTCTAATAATTTTGAAGATAACCCCTGAATCTGCGACTTGAAATTTGCAATTTCTGCCCTGAAACCTGTTTTTAAAAAGTTCATTTAGGGAAAATGTCAGTTTTGTAGAAATAATTCCCTATGTAGGCAGGATATTTGAAATTTTTCTTACATATATCTGCATATATCTGCACGCCAGATACCCAAACAATACCCTCAAACGTGATTATGACACCTCTAAAAATATAGCCGAGATAATATATCATCGAGACAACAAAAATATTACCAAACATGACAAAGTTAAATATAAAACTTTTACAGAAACCTTATTGAGAATATCATTCGCTTGTACCATCAAAACGTAGATATTGAAACTCTACAATGTCACATTGTCAAAAAATAAAATAAGAGCGAAGGAGAAACGATCCCAAGTTGCAATTTGTGAATTATTTTGCGGAGAACGATTCTCACCCTTGCGTTGTTCGAGTCGGCGGATAAAGACAAAACTTCATTGTTTTGCTCGCCAAGGTACGTGTTTCACCGCACGCGAGAAAACAAAATCAGAATGTAGTACTTTTGGCCTATTTCACAGCAAGGTTCGTGAAATAAAAGCCAACTTGTACCAAATATAATCGATTATATACCTAAAACTCCATTAAAATTTATGTTTATTGGTGGAAAATGTGTGAATATATATACATACAACAGTTTTCGAGATCGGTATATACACACAAACAGTCAGAAGCCAAAAGAAAAATATGCTTTATTTATACTGCGTAGTAATAAACACTTTGAGACATATGAAATGTCAATTCCAAAATCTGAAAATTTTAGTGCAATAAATATTCCTTAGGTGAAGAACAACTTAAACCGAATCGGATAAGAAATGTTATTAGTCACAAATAACAATGACTAAATGAAGTTATTGATTTATAGCGAGAATGTTCAAAATTGGATTTTATTATAAAATTTCAAGCTTTATACTCGAATTATCATATAATGTGAAATTTTATAGACAATCACCTTAAAGGACATTTCCCAAAAAAAAATCGCATATCTTTAATCGTCTCGTCGTCCGACCCGCCAACCAGAAGATCGCTTTTCATCTACTTACACCTCAAAACTGCATCCGAGTTTTGTCTTTAACGCGAAATAAATTAGAGCTAGTATTGCACGCGCATTCACATTTCACTTTGTGTTTTAAAACAGTGATAGTATGAGAAGATATTAAACAGGCAAACAAACTATTTTTCAGCGCCGCCGTGTCGACGGACGGGCGGAGGGCAAATGTTTACTTACCGGCTCATCGGCGATGTGCCATTATAGATGAGTGCGAACGTATCTATATACTCATAATTCTCTAGTGAATTTAAATAAAGAGGGATTTTCTCAAATCGACCACATGATACGTATCATTAATAATACTCAATATCTGTAAACAGCAGAAATTAGTTGGCGCGAAAAAAGTATGTAGCTACAGAAAATATAAACGCCGCAGATAAATCTTTCTTGAAATGTTTTACTATGATGTGTGTTTCGTTTTAATGAAAATAGTAGAACTTTTATACGGATCTCCCGAGACATTTTCATGGTTACTTTTGTTTCTAGGACATTCTTTATTGAAGTAATTTTTTTCTCACTCTAAAATTGAAACGACCATCTCAATCATCATTATCAGCTCAATACTCAGGATGTGTTATTACACATCTGTGACAATCTCAGAACATACGTTCATGTTTCTTATAGCACGACTTATGTTTGCTAATAATCATAACCATACATTGCTTTTGAAATTAATACTAATGAATAGTCTTACTAGTTACCAATACTAACTGAACGAACACTAATTTTATGCCTATTCGTGGACAGTTGAAAATGGAAGGCCTCAACGGCTGTTTTCATCTGCTGGTCGCATGTTTGTGACTCTCTACATTTAAAAAACCTTCCAGCTGCTTGTCATGAGGCTGCAGAGGATTAACAATTAAATTTTAAACTTGACAAAGGCTTAAATGCATACTGAATTGAGCGCTCGTTGAAATCTTAATCGCATTTGAGTTCGCTTTAACGTGATAGTTTGACACTTAATCCGATGAGCCGATGCACGTTAAAATTGAAAGCCGGTCGCACCGTTTTATCTGTCAACTAGTTTATGGTATCAGTTTCAGATTTATGGAAAATAATAAAATTAACATGTTGAAAAGTGAGTAACGTTAAATCTAAAACAGTCAAATATTTTGTTAAAATGAGTAACGTTAAATCTAAAACAATCAATTATTTTGTTAGAATGAGTAACGTTAAATCTAAAACAATCAATTATTTTGTTAAAATGAGTAACGTTAAATCTAAAACAATCAATTATTTTGTTAAAGTGAGCAACGTTAAATATAAAACAATAAATAATTTTGTTAAAAGCTGTATTTGGAATTTAACTTTGTACATATAAAACAATTTAAAAGGCAAGTTACTGTTATTATGATCCCTCGAGTTGGATTCATTATTTTTCTTTATCATAAACTTATATATTGTCAAGCCTCTTTTCTGTAATTCTAAGCAAAGAACAAGAAAGTCAGGAAGAAGCTAGGGGCTTTTTCCGTTTTCTATATTTAAAGGCGTCATACAAACTTGTTTATTAAAACCAAGTACTTTTCACCTAGCCTATTTTTAATTATTAATTTTCCAGCTTAAAATATATTCCTAGTAGCTGGAGCACAATAGCCATATTTTTATGCCTGCCTGTAATCGAATAACGGATTACAAATATTATAATCAGTTCTTGCTTTATCAATTATAACACCAAAGGCCGCTAATTCGATGGAAATACAATTATAAGTAAAATGGCCTTTAAAGATCATTTCGATGATTGAGCATATTCATAGAGTAAATTACAGTATACAAAAGTATGTAATGATTAGAATATTGTGTGCATTTACTATTACATTTAACAACAGTAAAAAATAACGACCATGCATATTGCTTGAATGTAGATGAAATTAAACTTTCAATTATAAATATAAAAACAAAAGAAATTGAGAAAGTGTATTTAATGAACACACCAAAGGATGTTGTTTCAATTAAGTCTATACTCTAAATTAAAATTAACGAAGCACCTCACAAAATCCGTGATCTCCAACAAATTTTACTTTCATCGGTAAACAAGTCAGTACTTTAAGCTACAAGGGGCGAAATTTTCAAACATTCGAATTGAGGATCTCTCGAGCCGAATTCAGGAAGACGAAAGTGAAGGCGGTGGGGTGAGGGACGGGACGCCCCAACCACCTGTTGCAACCAATCAATAACACCACCAACCCGACGCAGTTCCTGAACCCCCACGAACCCCAAGGTTCGCTCGGAACTGGCAAACGGCTTTAAAATTACCAACAATATTACACTAACAAGGTAAACATCCCTTATATTTCTAAATAGAAATATAAGACTGAAATAATAACGAAAGCATAATAATATTTTGGTATAAAGAGAACAAAAGCAGTAAGAATTTATTGATATCTTAAGTTCAAACCTAGATGAATAAGGGTTTAAAAAAACAATGGAATAAAAATCGCCGAACTAAATCCGTATTCCAAATATTACAGCCGATAAATTTAAGCGTGCAATATAAGGATTTAGTCAAAGCCTGTTCAAACACCAGCCGTAGATAAGGGAATAATCAATACGCATACATTGAATGAATGCCGAAAACATTATTATAGGAATTCGGAGAACGAATAGCGAACGAAATATGAATGATGTAGGTATGTAATATGGAACAATGTTAAGTAAAATGTAACTTGTCATTGGAAATTGGTCTGTAGTGCATTTGCGTTACCCGGTCAATAACCTGGCTGGCTAGATGCAGTCTTGAACTTGAACCACAAAACAAATGCGGAAGTAGTTATATTGCTACTTTCAAACTGTGTTGCACAATTTAGAAATATATCGTCTAACATAGATACGGTTTTAAATTAAGATGATGTTATTCTTTTAAATCGTCTTAGAATTTTTATTTAAATTGGAAAAATGTAAAAAAATATATATAAAATGAGGTTGGATATTTATAAGGAAATAAATACAACAACACACAATAACACAAAGTGCTGTTGATCTATATTCACAAAGAGGAAAGATACAGTGGTTAATATAGATTATATGATAGATCGATAACCACACGTTCATCATGTATTATCTATCGTAACATCATACAAGACAGGTAACAGACCGCAAATGGAGGAAGTTGCTGTAACTTAAGTAGAGTTGATACTCAACAACTGTTGTGCGGGTGACAATGAAGCGGAATCAAATAATCGAGTCTAATGAGTACGTACTGTTCCATTCATGATACGTGGTACAGTAAGTGAGTTTTGTTAGAGTTTATAGATGTAGTGTAGTTGTTCAGTCTCTAAGCGTCGTTTCTGTTGAACTTGACAATGATTTGTATTTGGAGGACGTAGGAAATGCGTCGCGCGCAGCTGCGGCCCGGACAATGGCTGGGTAGCTCTGAATGTTGTGATTAAAGCACTCGTTGACTTCACGGGAACTTTCTATGAAATACTTCGCTTAAATAAGGACGTGTAGCTGGTTCATGAATGTGAATTGTAATAATAAATACTCAACTTTAATTAAATCTTTAGAAATTTAATCAAATGCGATCCTGCGATTTGACTCCTGAATAAAATTAATGCCTTGAGACTTGGCCAGTACATATTTAATTACAAATGAAATAGACCAAAATATATAATTAAAGCCGAGAAGGACTAATAAACCGGGTTAGGCAAATCATGATATTTATCAATAAGGCTAACTAAACAAAAAAAGTAAATACATAATATGTAATGATGCGATAGTGAATTTAAAAAAAGACGGAATTAATGTTGATCGAACCTAACCAAGTTACATAGAGGAGATAATTTCGAGGTTTCCAACCTTTCCATTTGTAACAAACAGAAAGTCCAAACAAATTCACAAGTAATTTAACTTTTCAAGACAACATTGTTTTCCAAGACGAAAGAGAATTCAGTATCTGAAAGTGGGCTTTATGCTATGAAAACTCCAAGAGCAAACAAACAGTTACATGTAAACATCGATTCTGAAACTAAACTAGTTCTAATTACTACTATACCAATATAAAAGTTCAAAAAATATTTACTTAATAATACATAACAAAGCCAAGGATAACATAACAAAAACAGTGCAATTTTGTCAGACTTTAAAAATGTAATTCAGTGACAAGATAAGATTCTTAACCGTATCGATAACATAAGATCGAAATAACAAGAAAATTCTCCTTTTAACGGAAAGAAATTGTATTCAAATAATCAACATTACTTCCTCTATGAGGAAAACGCCATATGAACTGTGGCGCATAACATAAAGCATTAAGTAATACATAATTATATAATAAGGTAATAACATTATCATTATTACGTATATAATAGGCATACATAGTTACGATCGGTGACCGTGAAATCGGTACAGCTAATGAACACACAATAAATTAGGAAGACTCTAAAGCAACAAGCATCACTGATTATGCAGGAAACGTAGACATACAAGTGTTTGATATTACGATTATAATAAACCTTATTAAAACTCAATACACGAGCCGACGGTACACTGACTTGGTGTTACGAGACGTTTTCCGCCGGAAACGGTTGCTATGGGAACTTTGTTGAAGCTTACATCGGTTGGGGACTTCATGTGTCGATTCGAAACGAATTCACTACACCAGAAACTATATTAATGCATTGAATAATCAATATTCATTGTTTTTGACTAGCCGCATTTATTACAAGAATTCACAAGGACTTGTAAAATTATTGTTGTTAAATAAACATGATTCTGTATCAAATCTACGTCCTCGATAATTATTCATGATGTTTAAAACCATTTCTGGACATCTAGACTGTACGTTTACGTCAAGGAAAAATTACCTTTGTGAAATTTCCATGAGTATAATTAAACGAGCAAATACCACTTCAATTCACAACCCACCGCAAATTATGTCCCGTACAAACAAACGGGGTATTCCATATCCCGTCCTAAATCTCCATTCCCCCAAGACGAAAATATCCCAAGCGTTCGCTTTAACCCTCTCCATTTGTGCAATATCCGCTGACCGCTTGGACACGCACTTTAGGATACCTTTAGAGATACCGGCTGATACGAGAGTGTGTTACCAAATATTGCGGTTTATTACTTTGTTTCATGGCTATCGTAGTTATATTAAATAGCAAAATAGCAGGAAATCCGGTATTTAAAAATATGATATTACAGCTGTTAAGATCTCAGCAGCTAACTTTTTGAAATCCGAAATTTTTATGAAATAATCCATCAAAAATAAATGAGAACTATAATCAAAGTGAAGGAGGAAATCTTTAGTCATTATTAAATTTATATGTAACATAAATAGATCATGATAAGTACACTAAATATTCAACCTGTACCATTATTGCAAAAAGAAATAAATTTAAATATTGGTAGTGAAGTTTATTAACGCCTGATACTAATCTTTTGATTCTATACAAATTACTAGGAAGTGTTTATTTCATTTTGCTTCACCGAGTACATAATTTATTTTGTTTCCTACCAAAATGCCTTTTCTTGTATGGCGTCGGTACCGTTATCAGAATAGCACTACTTATGTTTTATTACACATTGATATACGATATTTTTTTGTCTTTCATTTCATCATATCTGATGAGTGAACACAAATTTTATTTCGTCTTCAAGGAAATTCCAGTCCTTCCTGTTAGGATTTCATATTACTTTCTTATGATTTTAAATAACATACAAATATGTGAATACTTATATACGAATCTCCCTAAACTTCTATCGAAATTGCATGTGTACTCTCATATTTTATGAACATTTGTCGACAACTGAAAATAGAGCCACCTATGGCGCCTCAGACAATGACTTTTTGTTGTCGTGTTTCAGCGTATCGGGGATCACGGGTGGATGAACACAACACCCCTCTTTATCGTCATGCAAATTTCAATTGTTCGTACTGGATTCTACAGAAATCGTTCGACGAATACATCTCTCTAGTCGTACGTCTTGGACTAACAATGATGTCTTGAAAAGTTAAATTGCTTGTGGATTTATTTGGAGAGTGCATTCCAAGGTCTCTATAAAATTGATACAATACTGCGAGTCAAATATATACTTAGCGTCATTCCTCTTAAATTACCCTGTTTGTCAAACATTGTGAAAGCGGGCAATTCCCTGGAAAATAAAGGGGCAGTTAGCCATTACATCCCTTTAATGCATGGTAATTATCGTTACACCGCTTCTTACGAGTAATTAAGGCAAATAAACGGCTATTGTTCTCTTTACCGCAAATACTTTCGGTTATTACCTAGTTTATGTACACATAAAGCCCATTTTGCATCATCCGTGGTTATCATCGTACGTTGGGACATACAAGTCGAAATATACGGTGTCATCTTTTAAGCGTATCCCTAAAAGAGAAAAGACATAAAACCCGTGGCGAAAGCCCGACAACAGAAACACGCCAAAAATGTTTCCTTGGGTGAAACCTTTAGGTATTTAAGCATTTAATCTTGTTTATCTGCTTAGCGAGGGCCCAGGCACAAAGGGTCGCGTGTACCGGATGAGACATATGGCCAGTTTGTAACGCAATCTCGTTCCGGTTGCGATGCTGCTGGTATCAACAAGCAGTTTCGCGGTCGAGTATAAATCACCCTTCACCCTTATGGCCATAGATTTCAGATTCGAAGCAACCGAATCGATAAGTCTTCGAAATTTATTCACTGCAAATATAACAGAACGGAAGATAAGGGCTTTAAGAAAAATATACGCTCATTGTACAACAACCATACATTTTTATTAAGCTTTAGATTCTGTTTTATTTTCTTGTAAGTAGGTATCACATGCGCCTACTTTTATGGTGGCTAAATCGACTTTGTTTCAGCTTCGACCCTAGCGAAGTAACTGTTGTTAAAACCTTCCCTCTCGAGAATCTCTATAAATCCGGGTCATTTTACACGATAAATCTTTTCCGGGAAAAAAATCACTATTCCGATATTTCATCCATTAAAAGTTTACCATCAGTGTTAAATTTTATGGTAAAATTTATGTTTGTTTATCTGTTCTAGGGGTGAGTAAGCAACGGGGGGCACTGAATGTGATGACAATGCACCCGCATCGGACTGTTCTCCCCGTGTCCACGGACTAGTATTTGTGAATGTTTCGAAATCACCTTTCCACCCTCACTGAATATGTTCGTTAGCAGATGTATTAATAGCATACTTGGAACACTAACCCATAAAGAATCTTGTCTCACAGTATATTCTTCCGGTTTTCGTTACCATCTCATTAATTATGAACATTATTTATATTATAAAGACTCTTAGCAACGTGGCAACAACGGGACTCATCTCAAAATATCTTGAGAAATTTATAGATAAAATACTTATATATAACTTGTCGAAACTAATTCGATTATATTGATCAAACAAATAAAACTCGAAGATTGTAGGACATCCGAGAAAATTTTCAATTACGAGATTGCTTTCAATAGAATTTTATCAATTTACAAACATAATGTAGCCGTCAACCTCGCCGTCTTTTAGTGAACAAGAAAGCTAACGTGGATAGTAGAAAAGAAGAAGAAAATTTGAAAGCAAGGAAGAAAAAAGCACTTACAAGATATCCCTGCGGAAAAACACTGTTCCAGAAACTTCTCTGAGGGAACATTTGTTAAAGTCAACGGGGGCCATTTCTTATTTTCCTATGCTCGATCATTATGCTCACAATCATGATAAACAACAAGGAAATCTGCTACAAGGGAAGCTCATTACCAAGGAAAAAAAATTAACAAAGTATTTCCTTGATATAAATAATGTTATTATCACTTAAGTGCCAAACAAACCGTACAGCGATGAGAAAAACAGAATGTATTCATATACAGTTTTATTTGGTAAACTCATTTCCTTTGGCAGTGCTGATTATATTGTATTTAGTTAACCCACTTCCTCTGTTTGGGATGTTTACGTCCGCGCTTACGTTTCGTTAGTATTCAAAACATTCGATTTATAGTTGGAATCTTCGTACTGCGCGCGATACGATCTGATTTGAACCTTACGACTTCAATTATAAAGTTCGTTTGACGTGTTCACATGAAACGAAATAGCTCGCAAACTGGGACAAATCTCGATACTTAACAGAAACTATACAGTTGCAGCGATTAAAACAGGCTTCCATTAAAGAAATTGAACCGGAACGTATCAAGCGATGAATGCGTTACGAATAGGTTATCGCTATGTAACCACTGTATTTGTTTTCATATGTCTCTACATAAAATATCCTCTAACACCACGCATCTATCTCTCTTACTTAGCTTTACCATTGCCAACTTATTTTAATGATCTGTAATCACTAATCATCGTACCACCGTCATGATTACGTCATAGTTCTCTAAGTAAGCATGTATTTCAGTCGGAGAAGATATATCAATTTACATGCATCTAGTCGCGCCTGTATCAAATACAATTACACGCACGTGTATGCGAGGTAATTCAGTATTAATTGTCTGGAATGCATGACGTTCGCAGCAACCTTGCGCTTGATCGTGACATTAGATAGCCTTAGCTTTATGCCCATCGACTGTCCGATTCTGCCTCGTTGGTCCCGTGTTTGCAAGAATGCCATGCTGTTCGAGAGGTCCTGAGGTTGATTTCCGACTCGGATACTATTGGATTTTTCTAACTTGAAATTCCTAGTAGTGGCTGCAGTTCGAATTTTTGTCCGGTGTATAGCAATAAGGTCCACACGGGTTTTCTCTCAGAATAAAAAAGTCTATAGCCATAGTTTGCCATGCTGGCCAAGTGCTCTTAGGTACGTCATAGGGAATATATTGTAGAACTTTAAGGTATGGAGGTATATTCACAATGTTTCCCTTCCCCGTTACAGCAAGTAATTGTTAATCCTAAAACTATTATTTTTCTTTGATGATCGAACATAAGTAGATCAGAAGTACTCCTAAGTACTCTTAAATACCATTAAGTGGATACTACTAAGCATATTCAATGGAAGTATATTTGAATAAGTGCCACGGAAAGCGAAGAAACTTTTTAGCTACCCATTCAGACTGCAGACGACAGGATCTATACGCTGTCGGCGGACTTGTTACCGAACAGTTTGTTTACTTCAACAAGTCGGGGAACCTCCGTGGCATGTCTACATCGTGTCGTTACACACTTCGTCTTGAGGTTGTCTTTGTAGAGTCCGTACTGATGTACAAGAATAATTAGCTTGAAAATTCGTAACATGCTTACTTGGTAATGTTTATTTATTTATTTATTTAATGATTATATTTATTTAATGATCTTCGCTGTCGAAGTAAGATGTTTTGTTCTATTATATTGCGATTTGTTACTAATTATATACATATAAATATATAAAGGCCCCCTGTTGTGCACGCAATATGCATAAACTACTGGGTAGATTTCGATGATTTTTTTTTGTTTTACTTTTTAGACACTTGGTTCTTTTACAAAAATGATAAAGGTATCGTAATCTTCTTTTAATGTAAAGTTATTAAGAAACTATAAGTATTTTTAAGCCTATCATAGTATATTTTGGAGTTCATTATTTATTTATGGTTTATTTTCTGCATATAAAATATATTGCTAATATAATAAACAATGCAGAGTAAGTCGCGGGTATCAGCTAATGTTCGATAAAAAAAGTCGACAAAATATACTAACGGTTATTTCAGACGTCTAAAATTACACCACATCTATGTAATTTAAAACAAATTCCGGTAAGTGTTTATCTTATTACTTCTACATCCATTGTAGCTGCTATTTTTTCCATCACAAAGTTGTTAAGTTCAATTTAGACCTTTGAGTCGCACATCTCATCAACCATTCACTTCCGTATTTCATTATGTGGATAAGGAACCTTACTTATTGCCTTATAGATTTTAAATATAAATAAAAAGTGTAGACGAATTAAAATATTTCATTCAGTTAAACAAGACATTATTTTATTAGTAAAACATAAAGTACAATTTTTAAGAACATATCTTTAGTAATCAACTAACACTGTTTAGTTCTGAGTGAATTTAAGTAATAAGTGAGTGAGCACGTACCATTTATATGAGATTAGTTTCATTTAAACCTAAGAAGTAGGCGAATATCGGGGTAAATATGTGTGGGACGTTGGCATCAGTAGAACCCCCAAGCGTTTAAAAAAAACATTTTTGCGTTTTTCTTCCATATACATGACATACTTCTTACTAAACATACTAAACGCTAATATGAAACAATTTACAATCAAGAATTAACCTTAATATTAATACATATTAATTTTACGTTAACGTGAATTAATTAGAAACGTTCGAGGTAAAGTTTATTCATAATTAACGAATCGAGTCTGTTTTGTTGCTAAGCAAAACTTATTTATGAAAGTTAGTGTAGGTACTGTAGAAAGCGGTACATTGAAGTTCTATCGATACATTTATACGCAATTATATCCAGTTCCAAGAAATTTCTCCTTCTCTGCTTGTTTAAATAAATAAATTATGAAGTTCGCAATGGTAAGGAGATGAAGCTACAGAAAGTTTTGCGACTTGCGAGAATTAAAATGAATACGAACAATTTGATATTTATTATAGATAGGCTAGCTGTACCCGGCGCGCGTTGCTACGCCAACATACAAATACATATATATACCAATTTTCATAATAATCTGTACAATAGTTTTAAGTTCATAGAAACAAATATTCATTTATATATACGTAGATTTTACTTATCGCACCAAAAATATATTTTTCGAACTTATATTTTACGTATTCGTATAAATATCTATTAGTCAGTATTGAAATTGATACATGGAAGCGCCATCTGGTGGTAACTTCCATTAATACAAATATCATATTCGTTTCCCCCGTGTAAAAATAC
>DWDT01003010.1:0-12872 GCA_018245595.1 Microceris scylla | reverse complement strand
AATTAGAAAATTTTTGTAGTGTTCGACCCGGGAATCGAACCCGGGACCTCCCGATCGGCAGTCGCACATGCAACCAATACGACCAACGAGGCAGTAAATTAAATATAAGTTTAATTAAAATATATAAGTGACCTTATTTGACGAACTTCATTTATGTATATATAAAATGTATGAGCGGTAGAGTCGTACGGACCCTTTGCTATATCTATTTATGTACGAATTAATTTATTAGCAATCGATACTTTATTCGTACCTTAATTTTCCCTTTAATATAGAGAGCATATCGTTTGAATTACTTAATTGCATTAGTATACAAAGAAATCAATTACGAAAATCTTTCCATAAATTGAACTCTTAAAGGTGAGACTATGATATGTCCAACCTCTAAGGTATTCGTAGGACCATATCTATTTGCACCGCTCAAATGCAATGTTGGCGATGGTCTTTTCTGATTTAAAGGCTCACGTAAGCTTCTAAAAAATGAGAAGTTTCAACTCATTCCTGATAAATATCAGCGTCTTTGTGACCTGCCTGAAATGATGTAAGGAACCTTCATATAGAACTGGACTCTAACATCAGTGACCTGTACCTACTTTGAACATAATATTAGGTGATTTTCATGAAAAAGTAAATTACCTTTTTCATTTGTTACATTTAAGTAAGGGAAGTAAATAAAACATAAAAATAGCTTTTTAGTACCTACATTTAAAAACAATTTGCATTCCGAGAAAAGGATTCATATCCGACTTCCGCTAACGAAGTTGATGATTTTGATAATGATGATTATGTTGAAAATGTTTAAAAACTAAATCGATATGCTTAAAAAGTATTAATTGTGATAATTAAAAAATAAATTACAATTTTCAGCACCTACAAACAATAGTTCTTTTCAATTACCGTACATACGTAACATTACCTGAGCACTTTTCCAAACCAGCCAGCCGTTTGACCCGCGCCATTTGTAACGCGGTGTACGCCTATGCGACAGTAGTTGGCAGCCGGCCCGCACAAATCATTTCAACACAATTAATGGGTTATTGTCGCGAACACGTTCTTAATTACGAGTCGCGGCTCCATAGATAAGAACTTGAACATTTGCTGCACATAGTTGCTAACGAACTTTATTCAGTACTACACCCGATATACCTTTGCACCTTCGCAATCGCAACTAAAATGGTGCGATATTGAATAATATTACAGTGTTTTTCATTCGTTACACAAACGTGATTGTACTCTAACAAACTATCCGCGTACAAGAGCAGAATTTTAATTTTTATATGCATTTGTTTGGATGTTTAAATAAATGTTCTAGTATGTTATTGTTGTTTGTTAATTACAATGGTAACTTCGATTGTACTTTCATGAAGGCTTTAATTAATTTCACTTACATAGAATATATGTACATCAGTAAGATCACGCCTGTAATCCGCGCAGAGGTAGGCAGAGGCGTATAGTACACTCCCACGTTTCACCAGTTATATTTACGTCTCATGGAATATCTGGTGATCTTATTACCATACACTGGGAATAGACCATACTCCGAGTCACTACTAGAAATTTTAAGTTACAAAAGTCCAACAGTACCCGACCTGTATTTGTTGCAATAATACTATCTGTATTTGTTTATTAGTATTAAGCTTTTATTAGTGTAATTACTTTGATATATATTGTCCTAAAAACCAGATATCTATACAACATGGCTCCAATAGCCGCTGTAGACCATCAACTCCAACTAATTGCATATTTACTGGGAATACTCTGTAACACCTGTTCCAGCTGTTTGTAGCGCTTAAGATTATATTGAAATGCTTCATATCTTTTTATAATTCTGCTTAATCTAACTTTCATTGCATAGGTACTCATTGCTATATCCTGGAAATAAGCTTCGACCTAATTAAAAAATATCTCTATTTTTATACAAGTAATATTGATCACGTTTATTCCATCTTATGTCCATAGGTAGTAGGTTAGGTAGTACCTTAGATCTTCTTTAATAACCCAAAAATACTACATATGTACCTAACCATAAAATATTAATTATACCAACATACCAGGTCCTTTACAGGGTAGGCAGGAAGCATCGAACCAAATATCCTGATCCCAGCAGACCAGAGGTTCTTCCTCGGCAATCATCACTTGCTATTACCCAGATAATCATTCTTACATTAAATATATGTATATACCTAGTCAAGATTTAGAAATATATTGTAATATCAACATTGGTCGGCGGTCGGAACCCAATTGTGTGCCCATTAACTATGTATTTAGTGTATCACAGTTCATTATACCCGGTGATTTATGTACTTGTAAATGATACACTAAGGGCCCGTGGTGTTCGCCCGGTCGGACAATTAATCGATATGCTTAAAGCGTATAATATTTTGATTCCGTTTCAAATTAATATTAGAACTTATTAAACGGTACGTTATAAGGAGTAAAAAAATGCTATTTTATTTTAATTTATCAGAAAGGAAAATTAATATTTAAGTAAGTACATTGAAAGTTTTGTTTTTAAGTACCCGTTTATCCTATGCTATTGAGCCTCTGCTGCGGTAATTGGACATATATTGCCTACATGTGTATGTGCGTGCATGCATGTGTGGGTTCATGTGTTTGTATACGTGTGTGTATGTATATGTGTATGAGCTAGTAGAAATTCTTTCGTTGTAATAATTCATATATTATTGATTAATTTCAAGAATATTCCTGGAACGTTGACATGGTGCTCTTTTTAAAGAGAGCTTTTTAAAGAGCAGCATTCCGACAATTCGGATATTGCAACGCTGAACTCTTACCGTCACGTGGCCCATTTGCTTGATTGTCATTATAAATTTATAACAGACAAATATATCTGTTTATATTTATAGTTCCAACCCTTTATATATTAGTATTTATCACATCATAAAATGTGCACGCCTTATGGCTCAACAATGGACGCATGATTTAGAATAAGAACTATTGTAAACTATGATATTTATCGTTCCGTTCTTGGACGCGGGTCTCCTCCCAGAACGAGAGCGTTAAGGCCGTAGTCTGCCACGCTGGCCGAGTGCGGCTTAGTAGTGCGTGACTTCACAAACCTTAGAATTTTTTTCAATTCTAAGTTGTGCACTCCTTACGGTTTTCCTTCACCATTATGGCATATACGTTATATTTTACTTGAAAGCGCACATGTTTGTAAATTGCTACGCGTCATGGATTTGCACCCAGGATTCATATAGTGATAGGATGTATTTCTAACCACTAAGCTTGCGCTGCTATAATACTGTATATAATATAAAGCTGAAAACGATAGGACTGCGAAATACATTCTATTATAATAAATAAAAAAAGAACAACAGAAAATCGATAATCGCTTTCGAAGGAAATCGAAAACGACAACGCAAAAATCGATTTATTCCCTAACATTAAGTACTCGTACTTAAGTCACTTCGCGCCGCGCACCGAAGGGCACATTTACATTTCTATTCGCAATCGTACAGCCGACTCGAATATCCATTGGAATGCCTCGTAAATGACGTCAGCAATGATGCAATCTACCTCACATCAATCGTGCCCCGGACAGATCACACTAAGTCCGACTACACATTGGCAAGCGATTAAACGGAGGCTTAGCTAAACTAAGCCGTTTTAAATGCAACTCGCGTCCCTAGCGTCATCGTAATATATTAACCGCATAAAAGCATATAATAAACACAATTGCAAATTAAATTATAATTGAATATGTAAATACAAGAATGTACTAACGCCAGCTACTAAGTTATAGGTGTATAAAAAAGAATAAATTAATTACTTAATTAGATGCAACTGGTATATAAAATAAAGAACATATTAAAATGAAACATTTAATGCGCACGACTTGCCGCTGCCATCCATGTTAAGTATAGCGTGTATTGACGAGTTAAATAATGTTCTAAAAGTCTCAAGAAGAAAACAATTAGCGCACTTTTAAGGATAGCAATATAGGTTTATGACAAATATATTAATTAAATGAAAAATAATGATAAAATTCATTGATAATTAATACACTTGCTCAAGGTCGAGAGCTTAAGTAAACAGTTTTCTAGTGACTATTATAAAGAACCTTACGTTTACCAAGATTTAAATAATGACTTTAAGAGTTACTTGAGGACGGGCACGGATTGCCAATTGTTTTCAATACATATCATCCTTAGCCCTTTTTACTATTTCAATGGCGACTTCGTAAAAAACATCAAATGCTTTATCGTTGTGCGGCGTTTTCACAAGTGTGTCCACAACGTTACAAATATAAAACTGATCGACAAGGTATCTATCAGACTTAATAAAGAGTTGTTTAGATCTTGTCCAAGTAATGCATATTACATGGCCATAAGAAGAAAAAAGCAAGCATACCTGTAAAATTGTTTATATACTTTGCACGTGCTTAGAGATTATGATGTCATGTTTGATATTAGTTTGGACAAGAAAATTTTTTTGGGTTCATGGTATTGAAAATTATAACTGCAGTTCAACAACAGGTAGTAAGTATTCCATAACTGTTATGTGAAGTACTTTACTTAAATTAGTGAATTGAATTGAGAATGATTTTTCATCCACATGTGACAAGCCTACGTACAGGCAAATTGTCATTTTCTTAGTAAACGGAATGTGAAACAGATATTAAAATTAGTTTATTAGCAATTAAAATTATTTTTGCTATTTGAAAACTGTTTTTTCGTACATTATTTTATCAATAATTTTATGTACACAAATAACCTCAGTACGTACCCCTAAGGGAATTCGCTTGAGCAAAAATTACGATTTTTATATTTATAAGTCAAGTTTTTTCATCTTTCTCCAATATACAAAATAACCTTAAATTAAATTTTTATCAAAATTTAACAAACAGTATTATCACTAACAAGTTAAGAAATGTAGGTATCATCATCATCATCATCATCATCATCAGCCTATCTTAGTCTACTGCTGGATATAGACCTCCCCTAAAAGGGGGTTTATGCCCCATGTTATGTAGGTACGCAATGACACATTAAATCTTTACTTTGTATCAACAATATTTATACTTACTTTTCATTTAAAAATCTTGACCCTTGTTCCGCTAAAGTTGAATTCTATTTTCTAGTAATCTTTGGTCCTTTCATGAACCTAACCTCTATTACCCGTTTACTTGAATGCACTTTTGGCACACTGCCCACTATGGCAGCTTGCCATGTGGGCCTGCCTACCGACTTCGAACCCCAACTGCACAAATATCTGAATGATTAATATTACTATATTTTCGAAAACTAGTGCTTATTTCCCATGAGCAAAATAATTTATGTCGTACATAATTAGGTATTATGGTCCAAAACGGCCTATTTCTACTCATTGTTATTTAAGTTATAATACAATACAATAGCGATTTTATTAACAAATACAATACAATATGTATTATACTTTTTATTATAACAAGATGTGAAAGAAATTCTTTATATTCAAATAGTTACATGTATTCTTCGCCTCTACGAGGTCAAAGTCAAAAGCAACTACGCGACAGGCTTACTGGGATTAACGCTTTGAAAATTTAATTGACATTAGTGTACGTTAAAGATAAAATAAATATATTACAGCAATTACAATTTAAAATAACACGTAATCAATTTAATGGTAATACGTGTCCAGGCGAAAAAAAGTGCATCCCCCGAAGCTATATCAAGGTGTCGTAAGAGGCGACTAAGCTCTGCGCTGTCTGATCGAGGTATCGCGCACCCTGCCCAAGGACAGTTTTATGCTGTTGCTGCTATAGGGCAGAAGCGCACACGGATCTAGAAGCCGTGCTTTGCGGTCCGCAAACTGTACGCCCAGTGAGGGCATTATGGGTAAGAACCCCTCAAGGGAAGCCTATATCCAGCAATGCACTTAACTGATGGGGATGATGATAAAATTTATTGATAAAACCAAACAAGCTCTAGAAGTATTCATATAAATTAGACAGTAACTATGTATGTTGATGCTACTTAAGATGCTAAATAAAATGACAAATCTAAGTTACTGTATTGTCACAGTGGAGTAATAAAGACAAATAAATCAATAGTTAACGTCGATAAATTATATCGCAAGAGCCAAGCCGTGTTAAGGTCATGCCATGTCTCAACGGACTAGGTACTTATATGTTGGACCCCCACATTTCTGGGGCCCAAGACACTCGTGATATACCGCCACCTCGTTGCATAAACAAATAATAATAGTGAGTAATAATTTATTAATTTAAACGAGATTTATCGTAGGGATATTGTGGTATAAATTTTGAATTATATCGACGTTTGGTCTGGCGCACAGAAGCATTAGTGGAGCTATATACATTTAACACTATATGAATGTAACAACACTAAATGAATGTAACACTATATGAATGTAACGCTATATAAATGTAACACAGTATTCGCCTAGACAATTTATTTTATATAGTAGCTGAAAAGGATGCTAGAAGTTTCCGAAGGCCGATAAATACGGGTGAACTGTACAAGAATAATTGTAGAAGAAGCACGTCAATTATGCAAAGTTAAAAACACTGTGTGCTCCCTGCCTACCCCGTAAGGATTTGGTTTGACTATGTAACAACAGCAATTTCTTCCGTGTCCCCTATTTCACATTTTCGTGAGTCAAAAATACATCAATGTCGCCACTCAAATTTTCCTACTTCACATCGCTCACTGAATGAAGAAGGTCCATCGATAACAAATAAAGATACCTTTATTCTTATCTATTTACTATACACGTTCTTCAATACCTAGAAAGTGATTTCTCGAATAAGCTTATTTTTTACGTATTAGAGATACGCTTTCTTTTCGTTTAAAAACAGTTTAACGTTCCTTTTCAAGAATCTCATAAAATAAAGCCATTAAAACTGACTTAATTCTGTCTTAATTAACCCATTTTTATTTCCCAATGATATCTGTGCCTATTTGCAGCTAAACTAAGCAAGCTACATCATAAAAACCCATAAATACTTAACAACTACACTATTCAAATTTCAACGGTGACAATCGTGAGGCTGGGACTCATCTAAAGCACCCAATTGTTTGCTTTGTAAACCTGCAACACAATTTTACGGATCTTTATGATCATTATCGTCAACATCTCCCACATGAACTATTTTTGTTAAACGTTCGCTTTTTGTTTCGCTCCGTTGTTAATCGTTGGACCGATGATCTTACGAAGTCGGTTGGTAGTGGCTGGTTGAGAT
Organism: Microceris scylla; assembly: GCA_018245595.1. NCBI lineage: Eukaryota > Metazoa > Arthropoda > Insecta > Lepidoptera > Hesperiidae > Microceris > Microceris scylla. The sequence goes on along the minus strand of DWDT01003010.1, from coordinate 5,665 downwards.
CTGCAGACGATCGAGTGTTGGGGCACACCTCGGGAAAGGCTTTTGTCAAGTAGTGGAATGGAAAACGCTGACGTAATAATGATGATTGTTAAACATGAGCCTCCATTCAGAATGATAGAGGTTTAAGATGACTGGTATACTTGTTTAAAAGAACTAAGCCAACTTAGACTTTCTTGTGAACTTTAATAGTTTCAATATTATGAAACTAAATTTTATCATAAAATTAAATAGTTACATTTGTACTTCAAATTGTGCTACCCGATCAACTTGTTTAGAGAGATCTAGTTTAAGGTTCAAACTCATAAGTCCCAACTAAATTCGGTTGTACCCGAAGTATAAGTAAGTGTCAAGTCGCAATACCTTTTTGGAATTGATTTACCCACTCCGTAGCAGTCACTGCGCCCGAGTGTTATTCTGTAATGTTATATTGAATAATTTATGTTCAGAACATTATGTTTATGTCTATTTACGTAAGGTCTGTGCTATTTCCGTGAATGGTGTGCCTCGACAATATTGAGATAAGCCGAAATGGCGGAGAATGTTGAGGGGATGTAAGTCCAGCTTGTATTTACTTAGTATTTACTTATAATCTCCGAACATTAGTTGCGGTTAAAATCACTACTACTTGTGGGTGTGTGATGTGTTTTCAATGTACTGGTAACTTTTTACCAATATTCTGACGTATCATCTTCTATGAGAACCGCGTTTCGTTGAGAATGTTACTCTCTTTTTCAGAACTTAAATGTAGTAGTCTACAGTCCTCTACACTCCTCTAGGATTATGCATATAAGGTACAAATTCTTTGCTTGAAATCCAAAATAAAACCAATTCAAATTATTTATCCACTCTTCACTAGTCAGTTCAATATTGTTTCTGGTATTGACCTGAATGGTAACCAACTTAACAGGGCAGCGGTTTTTTGTGTAATAAATAAAAATACTATTAAACTTCTATCGAATACGGTTACTTTAATGTTGATTTACAACTCAATATATAAATACTTCAATTGATAAATACTTCGTTTAATAAACAATTCAATTGATTAATACTTCAACACAAACCCAAGATCATAAACGCCGATTATAAATTTGTATATTGAGATCAATTAGGACACTCAATATTAGCGGACAGCCTCGTCAATTCTTCATTGACATTTTACCGTTTAACAGCGCATTTAGTTCCGACGTAGGCGACCATTGTGCTCTATGGAGGCTGCGAGAAGTGAATCACTGCTGCGGCTATTGTTATTAAAATTAATGTTACTTCAGCAGCCAATTTGCTCGTTCATTAATCATAAAACGTTACAGTGGTAGCTTTTCTGTTATAAAACGCCGACACATCAATATTTATGTGGGTATTCTACACATTTTGCTTTCGATTTAAAACTCTTTGTAAATTTTACGGATTATAAGCCGTAAGCGAGAAAAATAGAGTTGAATTTCGGTGTAAAATTTGAATATGACGAGAATGCAAATGAGTATATGGATTGGCACCTGTGTGTCTGGTGCGGCAGTGACGCCACAGCATAGCAATGTAGCTTGATTTATACACGAAACAAGTAGTCGGTTAGACGTGGAATAAGTGGTAATTTTGTGTAACGTGTTTGACATTTTGCTAGTTCTTTAAACCTGTACATTTAATAGAAACTTCTAGTACTTCATTACGCATCTACATCGCTGTCGTTTTTTATAGTACTCGTAAATATATCTGTTCTAAAACTACATGCTTTATTGTATCAATGAACACCACAAAAATTCTTTTTACTGTACCACAGGGTGTGCTACTAATGCGTTTAAAAGGATTTTTAACTTTGCTAGCATATCAATCCATCTTTTGGTGTTGTAGATACTGACAAAACATATTATACGAGTATTCATATGGATCACAGTTCAAAAAGGCAAAAAAAAATTTTGTAATCGATGTCAAATTCTTACAAATTAGATGTAATCGAAAATTACATAAAAATGCTCTTATTTAAACTACTTAACTGAGCCTTATGCTTAGGTAACTACATGGACATATGTTGGCTAAATGTGTGCTTAGTTAGCACAACACAAAAACATATAGGAAGTTATACTTCCCATTAAACTGGCGGAGAAACGTTAATCATCAATCATTAATGCAAAATAAACATATGTATATACGCAAATATAATCGCGGATTTCGAATTTAATACTTTCCCAACCATCTGGTAGTCAAATCGTAGGTATGTAGATATACAAAACTAGAGACTTTAGAGAGGACAACGTATCAAATACTCTCCACTGATTCAAGCATGCCTTAAAATGTAAACGATTTGTAACAAAAACATTGTCGAGTAAATTTTCAATGGTATGCACGAGTATTTTGTTTCAAAGCACGTATTTTATAGATGATACACAAAAGTCCTTGAAACTGATCAATGTTTTATAATCATCACTATTTAAGTTATTAGATATATTCGTTCATTAATATACTTAAAACGTAAGGGTTAAGTCACACCTGCAATCCCTGAAGGGGTAGGCAGAGCAGTGTAATATACTCCGAAGTCTCACCAGTCACATTTACGTGCTACTATGGTATAAGGTGGTAAGTGAATTACGTTACACCGAGCCCATATTCCGAATCGGAGCCACTACTAGAAATTTCGATTAGAAACTCTAAATTGTAAACTTCCATTAATACTCCGACCCGGGATTTGAACCCAGGACATTTCAATAGTGAGATCAGTAATGCGCTTGAAACAAATCAACCGACAAGTCACTCAAACTTATAGGCAAACTACTTTCATTTGAGCGTGAATAAAATTGTTATTGCATCAAATACTATAATAACTAAATACATTTGTCTTTTTAGTAATATTAATTTCGCCAATACTTGATAAATTATCCTTAGTATATTACTGGATAGTTTTGAAATCTTGTTGTTGATCACAATAATTCTCAATATGACATCGAGTACTTCGAAAGCTTTTGCTAAATAGTAATGGATGTTCAATTACATTTAATGTATCCATTAACGTTATTTATTGCTAGCAATATTTAACTTAAAAGGGCAAAATATGTTAAACTGGTGTCGCCAAGCACATCATGATTACACACATTTCAAGTATTATGTAATTATTGTTATAGCTTATTAGTAAATTGTTTTGCAAATTATGACAAAATTCGGCTTTCATAAAGTGTATGGTTGACTATAAATATGTTAGGTTAATATAAAAAGTCAAATATTTCATCAATGTAAGAATATATAAGGACGCCCTCCGGCACGCTGGGATGACAATCTGCGAAAGGCTGCATGCAGATGCTGGATACGACAAGCCGAGGACAGGGCGCGATGGCGCTCATTGGGGAAGGTCTATGTCCAGCAGTGGACTGAAACAGGCCGGTGATGATGATGATGATGATGAAGAAAATATATTCGTATTAGAAATATTACCTGCAACTTTTTATGTAGATCCCAATAGTGCGCAAAGGTTTTTCTAGCTCGTACGAGACAATAATTATTGTTTCCACAGCTAAATATTTCGGATATTGCAACGTTAAAACAAATTTTGAATTGGTTAATTCGATTAATGAAATATCGGTGGATAAAAGAAAAAATGAATGAATGAACAACAATCATCTTGGGCAATTCATAAAAACGTAACCCGGAAACATTATTATAAACGAAAGAAAGCGAATTCATTCTTACCGTAATTACATTGCAGAAAAATTTTTCGTAACACATTTCGTCATACGTATATCCGGAAAGAAATGTCCACTTTTAAACAAATTAAGGACAATGCCTTTACGATCGGAGTCTCGCCAGCTTTTAGGTCGTGCTTGTATGAGTATACATATGTATGTACGTATGTTCTTCTCTCATAATTTTACCCGAAGGCCACATTTTCTTTAGTACCCAGTACTAATTGGCGACTCGAGCCTGCGAAGTGCCACAACATGGCAGATGTACACAGAGCTGATGTTACCCATCACTTATCAAGTATCATGTAATACTTATTAAGTACCAATTAATGATCTTAAACCGTCAAGTACAAAAAAGTTGATTTGCATTATAATATTATTTATTGACTGGCAACTCTGATAATCTTTTACCTTTCTTTGTATATATAATTATATAAAAACCGTTCTCCTTAAAAAATCCTCCTTGAATATCTTATATTCATGACTTCTTAAAGAACCTCATTATTTTGATATTCCATTCCGTAGACTTTAGATGTTAGATTCAGAATCAGATATTAGACAGGCTTTGTAACGTTTGTTTTATAAGGCTTTGTAAGAAAAACATCGTAAGGAATTTTACACACCTTACATTTCTCCATAACATTGTTTAACACGTGTGTAGTCTATCAATCTGTAATTGCCCACTTCGACATCAACTTTTCACATTTTTATAGAAGGATCGCTTTCAAGAGTGCGATGATAAAGTGTTGGTAAATTGGTTATAACGATAATGACCTCTGTTGCCACATATATAAATAATATTAATTACATTCAGAGACATACAGTTAGCGTATACAGAAAGACTATTACTTCTATCCTTACAAAATTTAATCTGCCACGAGTAAACAATATATCTTAACAGCGTGGTAAAAATCGCTCTACATAATTTTCAGCGCCGAGAAATCTACAATATCCGCGGCTCTACAAGAAACTCGAGTCGAAACGTAACCGACAACTGAACGAGTTCAGCTGCGTACCGACATGTAATTTGTCAAGCAATTTAAATAATATCCATAATTACATATCTATTAGAGCCATAAGACGTGTTGATATTGAGCTAATGAGGTGAAGCCTGTTGCACTGCTCTCCGCTGACATTTAGAATAATATTTTTTTTCGAACTCTACATTAATTATGATTGCGGTATATAATTTACAGCGAACATTACCCAAGTTCAACGCTGAGTAAGAAATTTATTGAACACATTCCATACAAGACTTTAATACAGCAACCAATGTATTTCCATACTCTATCACGCAGATGGTTAACTCTATCACGAATATTATTTCTTTATAATATCCTCAAACTTAAAATCCCTTACGAGATGGGCAGTGACCATCGAGTGTCAAATATCTATATTCTTAGAAACCTTCACTAGCTTCACATCCATCACTATTCTTAAACGCATACCAGTTTCAGAGACTTTTGATTCCCTCAGTATATTACTTATTGACCGAAACATTGGTCTCCTTGGCTGCCTCCATCCGCCAAAATTGGCATGGTATATGTGTTCTTCTAATAACTGTATAATATACGCTCCGTACACTTTGCTTACCCCGTAAGGGACTTCGCATGATGTAATTATGTATGTATATATATTATAAACTATGTCGTCGATTATTACACTACATATGCAATTATTAAAAACGGAAATATTAACATTGTAAATAACCTTTTGAGCCTAAATTATGATATTATCTGTCAGATGTATTATACATATGCAATCATTTACGTGGCCTCTGTACTTAAATTGTATTTTACATAGTGGCCTATGTGTTTATATTAAAAACTATACATATTTTGTCCTATTGATATTTTAATTCATTATATGTCAAGTCAAATTTAATTCATTATAATGTCACGCCAGTTCCATCACCGTTAATTTAATTTATACATTGTTAATTAATTGGAGTGACGATATACGCAAAGTGGCTGGCAGTGGTTGGATGTGAAGAGCTGAAG
>DWDT01003009.1:0-12872 GCA_018245595.1 Microceris scylla | reverse complement strand
AATAATTTGCAGCTCATCTACTCGACTCATTTTTAGAGGCTAATAGTCACGTCGGAAGTTGTAAGTACAAATCACACCCAAGGCCAAAATTTCCGAAATGAAAACGAATACAGGTTGTTTATCAGATTATTATTACTCTAACCTACTTGGCAACTTTATACATATTTCCATACACTTATTACATGTAGTAACGTGTGATGCACTTCTGTGATTTTAAAACTTGCAGCTTCCTTTTCATCTTATTTACATTTGTTACCTTATTTGCAACTATTGTATGTCATATTTTTATCCACAATGATTTAATACAGCATTCTGATTGGAATAAGTGAAAAATGTCTAATAAACGCGTTGAAGTCTTTTGTATTGTGCGAAAAATGACTAATGGTTATAAGATAAAAAAAGTGGAATTTCCCGTAGATATTACTTAAGAATTTTGTTTCGTTTATTTTTTCTGCATATTTTGATTAGGTTCTTCTATTTCGATCAACACCAAATTTAAGCATCAATCTGATTATAACCCATATTGGGAAACTCGTTAGTGGTATTTACGTACGCTAAATTGCCGACAAAAACCAACGTTATTTTTATAAATAAATATATTTAAAATCTTATTTTGTAATTTATGAACATAATTCGTGTATAGAATAACATAATTATTTAAAATAATAATGATAATATTTATCTCTACAGAAATATAGACGTTATATTTACTTTATATTTTTACACATTATTATGTCTTTGGCATACACATATTGTACCCCATTGACTGGCTCATTGCAAGCGCGACTGCTGATCGAGGGGTCTTGGATTTGATTCCTGGGCCGAGCACCACTGGATTTTTCCTGCCCTGAATAATAGAATCTTATCGGGATATGGCAATAGACTCACCCTCTGTTCCAAAACAGGACGTAGAATTTAACGTTCTAAGACAGGACGCAAAATTTATCTACGACTCAACAAATCTGAATCGACTTTAATCTTTCAATACTATCATTAATAATATTGAAATAATAAAAAATGCCACAAAAATAAATTCAAGTACAATATGTGAATCGATATTTAACATATGCGAGAGAAAATTTATTAAATAACAATACTGGTATTAGAATACCTTAATCAAATATTACCTTAATATTTAGTGCGACATACAGAGCCGATGTAACTGTATCACGGTTCAACCTCCAAAGCTAAATTTTTAACTAATTTTTGATAAATATTCAAGTATATATTTTAAGTTTAAAATGTAGAGCTCACTTTAAATATTTCAACCTATGCAGGTTTAAAACTGACATCATTGCCTAGGGTTTTTCCTGCTGTTATGACAAATCCAAAATGGTCGCGAATCTGTTTTATTACTCTTAAATATGTATTTTAGTCACTTTTATCATACTCAAATGCCGGTTTTTTAATGAATATTACTATTGAATAAATTTTAATTGATAATATCCTTAAAATTAAATTTTGACAATAAATAGTGTAAAATAAGAACAGTGTTAAAAATACATATTTGTATACATAATTTAACACCCAGATAGAGAATTAACATTATTTTTGTAATAAAGTTACCTTTCATTAGTATTTATTAAAAATTTCAAACTTAAACTGCCTTTAAGGTTATGTGATTTAACTTAAACGACGTTTTTGTTAAATGGCGCGAAAATAAAAATGTATGAAGAGAAGACGGAAAGACATTTAGTGGAATTTCCTATTATTTTAGATGGTGCCTTAGAGTTAAGCCGACGATGACATAATTTCAGTCATCGAAAAGTAATATTGATAATATTATTTAATAATTTAGATAAAATATCTTCGATTGATAGGCTGCAGGCAGAGGCAGATAAATTTTTGTCTTCGGCGAGAATTGTATCTAGAACCTTTCGACTTAATACAGAGTGCCAAAAACACTGGATCAACTGGCCAGTAACTAGAAATAGCAAGTTTAACGTATACAAGCTTTTATTAATAAAAGACTAATTGTATCAAGTAAAGTGCATTTCGTTTATTATCCAAAAATATAATATCTCGGAACATCTCCGCACAGCCAGCTGATCCCAAAGCAAGCATCAAGAGAGCTTGTGTTATGTTAACCGGACGGCTGATCAACAACATATGTGTACATGTAAATATATATTAAAAGAAGCGCCACACCAAATATCATACAAGTATTTTAAATTTAACACCGAGAGTCGGAGTGTACTACACTCCTTTGCCTACCCACGTGCATCACCAGTGTGATGTTACATACGTTAAGGATATCTTATAGTAACGCCATCTATTATCCACTAGCCACAACAACTCCTCGTTTAAAATCATCAAATTTCACCATCTGCGCGTGCACCATTGACCAGCCCGGGTACTGAACCCGTAAATCAGATTTCAATAACCCATCAGTCGACCCCACTTGACCCCAATCAGTACAATTGATATTATGGCGTTCAAATGAGAAGTTACGGTGAGCGTCTGCGTTCTATGCGGCTTGCGTCTGCGGTAAATGCGATGCGTCTTAACTGTCGTGGAATGTACAAGCAACTGATTCATTAGTTTAGTGGCTAGCGAATTTGACTGCTGAGTTAAGGTCGTGGATTCGACTCCCATTGAATAAAGTATTTGTGCGTTGAGCAAACGTAATCGTTGTGTCCGGGTGTGGAAAAAGCTACTATACAAGTGTACTAACTGACTGGCCCGTTGGTGCAGTGGTTAGTGAAGCTGATTGTTGCGTTGTCGTTGATTCTATTTCCACCCGGAATAAATATTAACAGTAACTGCCTATGGACAATTTCTGCCATCAACCTTGGGTGATGGTAAGAGTGTGTTATGCTTACATCACTCCAATATGCGATCATATACAGACATACATTATATGTGGTTTTTGATATATAAAATATACTCGCTTTAACGATGAGGGAAGGCAAGATCTCCATAACGTTAATAGGCGTGTGGACTAAGATAAAAAAGGTTCAGTAAATGACACTCAGTTAAGTCCAACACGCCAAACTCATTACCTATTACAATCCCCACATATTATTATTGTATCGTAACAGCACGCCTATAATCCTCGAAGGGTAGACAGAGGAGTGTAGTACACTTCCACGTTGCACCAGTTACGCTTTACGTCCCATAGAACAGGTGGTGAGTCTGTTGTAGTAATATTGCATCATCTCCTTAAACTCCTTAATTAGTTAATAAAGAGCACCGAATGCAGAATATATAATTAAAATTGCTAATATCAGTATTTTACAGCCACGCTCGGTTCCTCGGAGAGTAGACAAAGAGTATCAAGTGTTAAACATCTATCCTTACACAGCTGACGTGCTTCTACGTCCATCACTCTCTTGATACACACGTTTGTTCATCAACCGAATCATCATGTCATCGTCATCATCACCAGCCTATCTCCGTCCACTGCTGGACATACACCTCCCCCGATGCGCGCCATTATCCGAATATAATTATGAAATAATACATATTAGTGGTTGAAAACATGCTGAATACGTAAAGCGCGAGTAGACAATTCATACGAGCCCCTCCCATTGAAACGTCAGAACGGTGGATTGTCAAAAATAATTTCTGATGTAAAATGAATGCATTCACGTGCGAATTATAATGCTTTCTGTTATTACAATACAAATACACAGACACACACACAGACAGATACATATACAAAATATATAAATACATGTACATATACAAAGGAATGTAATAACAAAGCATATTGCTCATTCGCGACTAGAGTGTAACATGCGAAAAACACTCTCAGAAAACAGTTCGGAAAGTTTCAAATCAACATATGTACATTCACGCTGGTGCCATACGTGTAGGCAGAGAACACAGACCACCGATAACCTCTATCCTCGGACCTGATGTACTCCTATAACTACTCTAAAATAAAAAATAACACTTCAAAATGAGCAACACTACATCAAAGCGCGCAATTGGTGGCTCTATATACTTATTGTTCGATTGAAAGAACAAAAAGCTATGGAGCTGTCATGCGGCTTTGTTATTATATAGGCTTCACTGCGCTATTGTTGTGTGACAAATGAAAAAATGTCCAAAAAAAACTCGTGTCGGGATTTAGTTTTGGTGTTCCGTAGATTAGTTTTTCAGTTAATAGCAATGATACATATTTGTGTAAGGATATTTGTTTAGTATAGGAACTGACGTCATGGTACGTACCATTAAGCAGGTACTTAATATGGCCAATATTATTAATATTCTTAAATACATACACATATTATTTTTATTTTCTCATTGCCACTAACTTTTTCAACGGGACGATAAATGCCTACTGTTTTTCAAATTATATAAATAATAGGTAAATAAATGTAATCTGTCGATGTGATTTCGTATTTTGAATCAATAAACACTTTATCATAAAACAATATTGCACTTGAAAAGAGAATAACGAGGAGATATAAAATTTTTATTTGGTAAATAAAACGTTGTTTCGTACGGAACCCCAAACCTAGACGCCCCGTTACGTGATTGTCAACACAATCAATTGTAGTCTTTCTTTCTTTATAATAAACAGCATAATGCAGTGAAATACTGACGGTGGCATCATTTTAGAGATCCGTATATATATTGTAATAATTGTCGAATCAACTGTTTTAACACTATTTCTTAAAGTATTTTGTGTATAGCATTTAGGCTTTATAAGGTGTATTTTGACAGTCCCGAGTTCATATGCAAATAATTTTAAAATATTTAATTTTATTTTCTTTGGGTTCAATTTTTAGAGGTAATTGAATTGACATTGAAGAAGTAATTTCAAGTTAAAGTTTTGAAATGTTCTGATTTAATACTTTTGGTTTAAATAGTACTATCTACTAGGAAAGTAAGTAAGAATACAACATCACGTCTGTAATTCTTGAAGGGGTAGGCAGAATGTAGTTTAATCCCACACTTCTCCAGTTAAGTGTGTTCCATGGAATAGGTGGTGAACCTATGGCCATACACCTGACACAGTACCAGACGGCGGGCCACTACTAGAAATTATAAGTTAGAAAAGCCACTACTAAAAATTATAACTTAGAAAAATCCAGTAACACCCGACTAGAGAATCGAACCCATGACTTCAATTAGCAGTCGCGCTTGCAAGCACTCAACCAATGAGGAATATATAAAATAGAAGCCAAAAAACATACGGAACATTAATATTTATAATTCGGCTTACTCTTAACACTTTTCACAAGAGCTTTCTTTAACCAAAATCTGGACACCGACTTTTCAATTACCAACTGCTGTTTCTGAGAATATTTTGACTTTGTGTTTGTTTGAAACATTAAACATAACCGTGTCAGGTGAGAGGGAGAAAGCTACCTTTGTATAGACGTCGCGGATGGACATGTTTTCATGAAACTCTGCTACAAATTTTTAAGGAGATACTTTTATATATTAACGCACGTGTGAAGAGAGCAGTAAATATAGATAAACGTCACATTTGTATGGACGGAGATATATGGCGCTTTGTGCTCTCTGTGAACTGCGTAAGGGAACTCGCGTGACAATATAATAGTGATAACTATGTTTTCGGACTTATAATATGTTAGGTTAGGATAGGAACCCAATCCAAACAAACCTAAATATGGTAACCAGGTGGAAAAAATGGCTTTATAATATACATATATCAGTATCATCACCATAGACCTCTCCAACAGCACGCCCCTGGGTGAGAATTTACATCAAATATCAAAACCCACAGTAATCAATACCAACACCGTACTAACAATGGCACATGTGCCCTCTCAGCAGGAAGTAGGGTGAGACAGAAAGACTAGCTGAAATATCGCGCCCTTGGCAACTCTCGAACACGTCTCCGAGAACACCGGCGAGACGTTTAGGACGGGTTTCAGCCACATGTTATTATAACATCATGTCAGGTTGTTTACGGGGTAGGCACAGCGCATTGTCATCATCAGGCCGCCATCGTCCGCTTCCGAAAATAGGTCTTTCCAATAGCACGCCACTAAGATCTTCAGAGATTCTTCAGTACTAAATATCTCTATTTTATTACGGTTGTAAGATGCTTGGATGGCCAAATGAAAACTTCTTATAGGTTTTATTCAATTATTCAATAATTTCACAATAAATTTGGGCAGAGTAACGTGTCTACATCTTCTCAATAGGAACTGATGCACGCTATAGTTCTACCTTCCTTTTATAGCAAAAGTGGTAGGTTTTCAGCCAACTGTTATACATAGAGTCAATACAATATCTATTTATCAAATATTCTCGATAGGTGGATAAAAATTAATAATTATATACATACATGTATGTACCTACTTATAATATTCACATATTAATTATTCATTCTTATTTATTTATATATACCTGGCAGTGGTGTTTAACAGTTCTTATAGAGTTACCGTGTTACATGCTTTTCTATATTAGTTATAACACGAACATATTTAATTCCTGCGCCCCTCCGCGTTCCAAATTTTAAAAAAAGGTCGCCTCAAATGACGTTCGATTTGGCGGGAACAATTACAATTTACAAATGGCGTCACAAGTGCTTTATGAGTATCTTAGGAGTGTGCACTAATTCGTGACAACGTACTTGTTCTAAATCTAGCGAGGAAAGGGTGAGCGTTAAGAGGTTGTTATGCGATTCCCATTTCAATTGTAGGCAAAGAGCACCGAGTATCAAATATCTTCATCCCGCAAAGCTGACGTTCTTCTTGTAAAACCATTCTCTTCAAACGTAAATTAAAAAGTTGTTTCACTACATGAATTAATTGCTTGTCTCGTTGATGTAGCGATTGCAAGTACGACTGCTATCCTTCGCTCGATGCCCCGGCCGGAAAAAAATTTATTAATTTTTCAAAATTTGAAATGCCCAGTAGTATCACGGACTGCAGATTTTTTCCGGTGTATAGAAATAGGCTGACCTATACCATGGGACGTATAACACAACAGGAAAATAGGAATACTACACTCCTCTGTCTATTCATTCGTGGAAATTAAAGCTTGAAGTTACGTTACGGTATTTTAATTTAAAATTCTACAATATACCACAAGCGAGTGTATAGCTCACCGATTATAGCTTATAGTGATGTGTATAAGCCGTTAATGTGAGAAAATCGCTCCGCTAACAGCACAGTGTTCGTTCGCACGTTCTCGTATTGTGATATTGTGAGGGTAGTTGGAGAAATCACCGCGCATTGTGTTCGAGTGGCGCTCGATGTGTGAAGAATGTGCTGCCACCTGGCGGCGGCTTTGTGTACGTAATTACTATGTTAATAGCGGTTTTAATGAGCATAATGTCATGTTAATTATAATATTATTATACATATATCTATTGTTCACTGCCTCGTTCGACGAGTGGTTGCGAACGCGACTACCGCCCGGAAGGTAATCACCTTCACCGGTCTGTTTCAGTCCATTGCTGGACATAGGCCTCACCCAATGAGCGCCATCGCGGCCGGGTGGTTCTGGATTTACATCCCGGGTCGGGTACTATTGAATTTTCTACTTTAGAATTTGTAGTAATGACTAGGAGTTTTGAATTTTTGATCTGTGTCTGTTGTATGGCAATAGGCTCACCGCCTATTCCATTGGACGTAAGCGTACTTGGTGAGACGTGAGGGTGTACTACATTCCTGTCTTTACCCCTTCAGGAACTACAGGCGTAATGATACTTTAATTATAATATAATATGGGCACATCTATATTGGTGTTAATTAAGTCAGTGGTGATTTAAAATTACCTACATAAGGAAGTGTCCACGTCACTCATTTGCGACTAGAGTGCAATATTTCAGAAACTCTAACTTTCAGAAAACAGTTCAGAAAGTTTGAAATTATAATTACTCTCTGACTACTATGAATATCAAACATTCGGAACAGTTTTTTGAAAGATTGCGTTTTTGAGACATAACACTCTAGTCGCGTATGAGCGATATGTGTTGTTTATCAGCTGTCCGATTCTACTCTGCTGTCATTCACATTCAAATACAATTCTTAATCACTTGTAAATTCTCCCAAAACATGAACTCACAGCTGATATATGTAGATACATATGAGCACATGTCAGCCGCGTCCGAAGGCCGGGGGCTTCGCAATTGCCATCAACGGGCCTCAAGTGAGAGTGACCGGTGCCACGTGCCCCGGCGGACATCGTTACAATAAATTGCGAGCGTTCTCAATGGGACTGGGGTCTTGTTTGATGTACTTGTTCTATTTGTACACGTAACACGCTTGTAATCCACGAAAAGGTAGGCACAACGTCGGTGCGACGGCAACACCACGTAAGTAACATTGCCAATGAGAGCTAATTTAAACAGAATTACCATTACTACTTAGCTCGTGTTGAAAATGTTAGTTACGCGGTATTGCAATCGCACCGACGCAGAGTGCAGTACACTCCCACGTTTCACGTTACGTTTACGTCCAATGGAATAGATGGCGAACCTGATGATGGTGTGCCTACTGCTATATATCGGGCACAGATCCACACTCCGAGCCACTACTAGACATTTCTACTACAAAAGTTAGAATAACGCAATTTTACGTTTCGGTCAGCAGTCGCATTTGCAACCACTCGGACAACGAGGCAGTTAAAATGAGTTTGTTTTATTCATTCATTAATAATTAAGAGGGCACTTCTTGACCTAGTAGATGAGTTATCGTCTGATGGGAGAGTCAGTCTGCGAAAGCCGCATTAATGTATGAACAGAGTCAAGAATCTAGAAACACGTTAACTCTGTAAGGGTAGAGATATTCAGCATTTGGTACTGTCTACCTACCCTATAATAGACTAGGCGGGGCTATATATTAGCAGTGTCACGGCTACTAAGACCCTGTTTACATAATTATGTACTTAACGTCATCCCAAAGGTGATCTGAAGATGGACTACTATTTATTTTTTCTATACCTAAAGTTTGAAATCATAATTATTTTATGACTATTAAAATATAGTGTGAATTATTGACTATTCTGTGACATATAACTATTATAATAAAGATAAAATAATTATGATTTCAAACTTTCTAAACCGTTTTCTGAACGATACTGTTTTGGATATATTACACTCTAGTCGCAAAAGAGCGATACATACTTCCCGCTCGCAGAACCTCAGACATTCCGACAATATTTTCTTCGGTTCATCCGCAAACGACTAGGTTATATGGACTTACTTTAAAAAATATGAATGTCAATGACCCATAAAGCACTTATCCACCAGCTGACCTCTGCGACCGTCAGTTGCGTAACGTAAAGACCATTGCAGTCTTTCCGGGGTCGGTTCTAAGCCAGATGCTACACGATTGATGTGTTTTGACCGAGTTGAGTAGGACACAGATATTGCTATTATCATGTATGTAATATGTTCCAATATAATAATAATATTTCGAGACATCTCCATATTGTCATGTGATCGCGAAGTAAGCATCAAGAGAGTCTGTGTTGTGGTAACCAGACGGCCGGTCAACTACATATTATGCACATGTACATATATACTTATATAGATACCCAGACAGAATAAATACTTGCCCTCATCACACAAATATTTATTCTGGGTGAGAATCGAACCAACGTACGCAACAGTCAGGTTCGGTAGCAATTAGACCACAGAGCCATTCAAATATAAAGTCAGTATAAAGTCATCCATCTTAATAAGCATTCAATAAAAACTCGATTTTCAGCCCAAACCAAAATCCCAATCGAATTATCAGTTCCTGTTTTACTTCTGACTACATGAAACCAAAATCAAATTTAAATAAAAATTAATATGCTAAAGGTAATATGAAAATTATTATTATTACTATTATTCGTATAACCTCATGCCGCGTCTTTCACGGGGTAGGCCTATAGTACACGCCAAAATTTATCATGAGAGGAATAAGATTTCATTTTCAATTATTCTATATATTAGAATGAGTATGATTAAAATGTACGGTAATATTCTATACTGCAGTGTGTGCACACATTGAGATAGATTAAGAGGGCGAATACACTATCCGAATTTAATATAAAATAGTAGATACCCGGCCCGAGATTTCAGGCCAGGACCTCCCGATTGGCAGTCGCGCTTGCAACCACTCGATCAACGAGGTAGTTTGATTCCGTGAGTTCAGTTTCTGATATCGTTAGTTCAGGAAATGCACTATCGGAAGAATATCTGCACATAATTATGTCAGACAGAAACATTTTAATAATTCGCCAATAATCATCATTATTCGCCTCAAATGACAATATTAGTTTTTCAATTGCAAGTTATTTAGTTTAGGCTGTATACATTTTTAAATAACACAACTTCGCCATGATTCATCATCAGCCTCTGGATGTTCACTGCTGGACATAGGCCTCCTCTAATCGGCGCCAAGCTCCCCAATCCCCGGCCTTCCGAATCCAGCAACTTCCCGCTGTCTTCTTCAGGTCGTAAGTCCCGATGTTCGCGACGTTTAACTATAATATATGTATTACCAGACATAATTGGATAGTGCATAAGCGCTGTTACACAAGGCATCTGCGCGTACGCATTCATTTATCATATACGCACGTCAAAATTGATTTATTTCTCCATACTTTCAGTACTACACCGTTGTGTATGGTTATAGGTTATCGATATATGTTACTACAATACTACTCGTAGTTGTTACTTTCGGCGCTGAACGTACCATACCCCAAATAGTTAGACATATACTAATAGGCTAACTGCACGAAAACGCAGCCTCCCCCGCCCCCGCGCCGCTTGCCGCACACAGGTCCGGCTTGCCGAGCGGCTCGTGGCCATAGCCTGGTGGGGAATTGGAGGCAGTACTGGCGGCTAGGTGGCAGTACTGTCGCGTAAATGTCAGCAGCATCGTCTTTAACAAGCTATTGCCGATATATATGTGTATTATCACTTCCATTTCGCACTTACGCATTTTGTCTTACTTTCTTGCCACTCCCTACCTGCAGATGGAAACTCTTTTTTATCTGTTACGATTCCAGATAACTACTTCTACTCTTCTACATTCATTAAAGTCAATTTGACGTGGTCTTCTTTTGGTCGTAAGCAATTGGTATACAATATTAAACTCAAATTTCTTTACTTTAACGGTGGATGATTATGAGTATTTGTCTCCAAAGTGTAACCAAGAATAAATCGCAATAAAATGGATCCAGCCTTTTCGTTATAGATCGTGGCGAACAAATTGCGCTATTTTCTATTTTACGATATTGATATACTAAATCGTAATGGATTTAAAATGGGATGATATAGATGGTTTTATAATGGATGGTAATAAAATTATTTTATTGCTGAAGGCATTTTATGGAAAAAACATAACAACATGCCTGTAATCCCCGAATAGATAGTCAGAGAACTGTAGTACACTCCCAGGTTTCACAATATCATAGAAATATGCATTTAATACATATACATATGTATATTCGTCCACTGGAGAACATTATGGAGAACTCTAAGGTGTGCAGGTTTCCTCACGATGTTTTCCTGCACAGTTACAGCAAGTGACATTAATAATAAAACATAAATATAACTTTATATTTACACTCACATATATACATTATATTCACATAGTATGTATATATTTCTTTAAAGGGCTGCGCGCCTTTATTTGAACCCGAAGCGCTACGGCAGGCTGAACTCAAAGCCACTAAACCATCATCGCTTCAGTATCACAGTGTGATTATAATTCTCACAGTGTGTTAAACACACTCGTTGAACAAACAGTGTTTACATTAACTGTGGTAACGTGAGAATCTTCATGAATGCTCTTGGATGGGAAAACACGGTTGTACTAATTGCGTGATGCGCTCATGTATTAGTGACGCGGGTGTCGTATTCTCATAGTCGAGTTTCGAGTTAAGTAACAATTGTGTTAAGTTAAAAAATTTATTGAATCTTTTATTAATATACCATAAAGTCAGGTCCGTTACGGGGTTCGTAGAATATATTTCATTAAATATTTTTGCATTAATTAATTACTTTAATTTTTTCTATTAAATATTTTGTAAGAATTTATGTAATTGATTTAATAGTTCGACTAGTTTTGGAGCTATACAAGGTCCTTCATCATGAGCTGCCGCCGATTGCTGCCCGATCGCGGCAGGGATAAGTGTAATTTTTGCTGTTATATAGCAAGCAATTTCTACATTATTACTAACATAATAAAAGTAAACGTATCATCACGCTTGTGATCCCTAAAGAGATAGGCAGCTATCTAACACCAACAGCATACACTAACACAGTGACACTAACATAATCATCATCATTATCAGCCTCTAGACGTCCACTTCTGGACACAGGCGTCAGCTTCCCGCTGTCTTCAGGTCGTCAGAGCACTTGGTAGAAAGACGACATACGTTTCTTTTACCAATACCAACATACATTCATATGTACATACATATCTTCACGCCAAGCCCCTTACGGGATATGCAGATATCCCTGTCCTTGCATACGTGTCGTGCTTCTAATAATAATACCAACATAATACTCATTTTACCAACATAAGAGATGGATGATATACTTTTAATAGGCCTTCTCAAACGATAAGGTTAGTTACGGGTCCCTTTGACTTCGATAAGATGGTGGCTATTGGGCTCCGAAGACCACTATACAACCACTGATCTGATAACTACTGTCGCTCATCTCTAAGCGTTTTGTAATATGTATCCTTTATCAAAATCTGTTGCCAAATATTTGAGGCGGGAACTGGGTTAACTGGGTCTTGTACACTCGGTGACAAAATACTAATGTATTAAGATATTTAAATTGCCTAGTTGGTTCAGTGGCTGTTGTTGTGACTGCCGAGCTAGAGGTCCGGGGTTCAAATACGACAGCTAAATCAGGGTAATGTAATCCTGCCTGTAATACCTGAAGGCAGACAGAGGAGTGTAGTACACTTCCACATTTCGGAGTCTGAATT
>DWDT01003008.1:0-12878 GCA_018245595.1 Microceris scylla | reverse complement strand
TTTTATAGTTTTACAAAAGCCTTATAAACTAAGTACTTACACAATACTTTTAAATTGAGTTTTTTTTTCAATTCAACAAAAATATTTTATACCAATTAGGCCAGTGAGAAAATACGGTTATTACTAAGTACGAGAGCCAAGGACGAAAGTAAAGTTATTATATACACAAATTATGTAATGATAAACAGAGATCAAGGCAAATTAGATAATGAGATGTATATATTTTCATCAATAACACTACCATAATAATAGTACCTACTACTAATAATACTACCTACTGCTTATAATACTACCTACTATTTATAATACTACCTCCTACTAATAACACTACCCACTGCTAATAATAATACCCATTGCTAGTAATACTACCTACTACTAATAAAACTACCTAGTACTAATAATACTACCTACTACTAATAATTCTACCTACTACTAATAATACTACCTACTGCTAATAATACCAGTCCCATCTAATACTTCGTGAAAAAATAACTAATACCATGAAGTCATCAAATTGATATTGTCAGTACCTATCTGTAAAATTTGAGTTTGTATACGTTTTAAAAATTAAAGAAAATCATTTTTAAACGTCAATTCAAACTTTCATTATCTCAAGTGATGTCATACTTGAAAACAATTGAGCGTCACAATGAATTTTCCTACTCGGATACTTTTAATTTATGCCAAGAGTGGCGCTGCCTTTCTTAAGTTTTGTAACACTTGGCCTTAACGAGCTGTAGCTATGGTTAATACGCACTCCAAAGAATGAAAACGATATGAACATTTTGTCACTGACTGTACTTAGAGACCATTTACGTCTGGCGCCACTATAAAAATACATATAAGGCACTTTATGTATACTAGTGGCTCACTAGCGATCGAAATTCGATCGTAAATCATGAAAAATCAGTTTGAGCGTTGTCTAAGTTCTGATGTCAAAAACTAATGTTATATAAATCTTTCCTCTGTTCTACTTATTGATAAAAATCCGTCTCATATCTAACATTGACAACGGGAACGCAAATAATAAAAGTATCTGTGTGGGTGCAGCAGTGTGCGTTGCATTTTTGTGGTGAATGTAATGTATTTTTTATGCATTATTTTTAAAAATATTAGCATTCTGCAATTCTTCTATATATAAACTATGAGTGTGCCAAATGTCATACTTCTCCATCCGCGCAATTTTCCTAAAATGGGGGTGCAAAGTTTTTGCTTCACGTATTAATATATACATAGATTTATAGTTCTCTATCTATACCTGCACCATTATTGTTATAATTCTGTTTCATAATATAGAGACAACAGACTATGGCCTTAACCCTCTTAATATGAGAGGAGACCCATATTCCAACAGTGGAATTGCAATGGGTTGAAAAAAAAAAAAAAAAAATTTTTGACGGCTTATAAAGTTCACTAATAGACTATTACATCGCACAGATATGAATCACCGACTTATGTTATATGTAATTTAATTTTATATATTATATACCGACCTTTAATTATGTGGATATATATAGGTGTCGTGAGAAATTATAGCGTCAATTAATTAGACCAGTGTTTCAAATAAAATAAAAAAAAATAATAAAAATGTATTTATTGATTAAACATAATATTCATTACAACTAGTAGCAAGGGCCCCTGTACTGGGTGGTTTCCCGTGTTACTGGGTACCCCGCTCATCCTCCAAGAGCACAAAGTTAATCAATTACAAATAACTATAACAAAGACTATCTGTAAGTGTGTATGGGTGTGTTTGTGTGTGTGTGTGTGTGTGTGTGTGTGTGTGTGTGTAAGTGTGTGTGTGTGTGAGAGAGAGTGTGTGTTGTGTGTGTGAGTATGTGTATGAATGAGTGTATGTGAGTGAGTGGGTGGGTGGGTGTGTGTGTGTGTGTGTGTGTGTATGAATAAGCGTAGATATGACAGAATGAAAGCGTGATCCAGCTTAAGTAAGTGCTATATTAAATATTCAATATCTCTTCTGTTTCACTGTAGTTTAAAGAGATAAGAAATTTTGTAATTTCCTCTTTTAGTTTAAACAATGTTAGGGGATAAATGTCTAATATTGTATTAATTTTATTATAAACTAATGTAGATTGGCTTTCAAATTGTTTTTTATAGAATTTTGTTTTAGAATTGGGGCCTAGACAAACTTTTGGTTTTCTGCGTTTATGTGTCTGAGCCTGTATATACGGTAATCGCCGATGAACTCTAAGGATACTATTTAAAATATATATTTGTCGGGTGGTAAGTAACTTATAGGAATGATATAATTCGAAAGTTGGGAAACGGATAGGTTTTCTGAAAATAACTTTTAGGAGGGCTCTCTGGGCTCTTTCTACGGTTATCAAGTGTGTCTTGGCTGCTCCACCCCAAACAGGTATGCAGTAGCTCAGAATTGATTGCGCTAGAGCCTTGTAAGTTAAAATTAGAATCTTGTTTTTTGATACTTGTCTAAGTTTTTTGAAAACCCACATAAGTTTTCTCATCCTATCACTTATCGATTGGATATGAAGTTTCCACGTTAAATGTTGATCAATAATTACTCCAAGATATTTTATGTAGTCTGTTTTGGTTACAGATTCACATTGACAATTATTTATCTGATTTGTACAGGTTTGGACATGTAGTTTTATGTCAAAGCTAGGATGGGGTAAGGTATTTTTACGGATCGAAAAAGTTATAAATTTGGTTTTATTTACATTTAAGGTTAATAAGTTATACCTTAGCCAGTTGTGTATTTTAGAAAGTCCAGCCTCGGTGAGAATCTTTAGATGGTCCCATGACTTAGCATTAAAAATTAGTGCCGTATCATCTGCATAAGTATATATTTTACAGTTTTCGAGGTTATAGTTACACAGGTCATTCACGTAGATGAGGAAAAGTGTAGGACCAAGCACACTACCCTGAGGGACTCCGTGTGCAATTGGAGAGGGTGTACTAATGTATTCACCTAGTTTAAGCTGTTGTTGGCGGTTAGAAAGGTAATCTTTGAAAAGCTCAAGGGGCAGGCCTCTTATACCATAATTGTATAATTTATCCAAGAGTATAGTTGTAGATACTGTATCGAAAGCTTTGGCTAAATCTAAAAATACACCTAGACATTTATTACCCAGATCTAAGTGCCTACTGACTTCGTCTGTTAGAGTCAATACAGCATCTTCAGTAGAAAAACCGTTCCTAAACCCATATTGCTGTTTGGATAATAGATTGTTATCAGTAAGGTATTTTCTCAGGCGAATATTAATTAGTTTTTCGAGAATTTTGGACAAGACTGTAAGAACTGAGATAGGCCTATAATTATCTACATTATCTTCACTTCCACCCTTAAAAATTGGCGTTACAATAGCTTTTTTAAAACATGAGGGAAATTGGCCATGGTTAAAGCAGAGATTGTAGATATGACATAGGACAGGAATGAGAATGTGTCTGGTGCTTTTGATGAAGGAAGTAGTGATATTATCCCATCCTGGTGAAGAATCATCTGATAGATTAATTATGATTGAGTTTATTTCGGAGGGATCTGTATTTAGGAGGACAAGGGATTTAAGAGGAGAGATAGGTTTTAAAAGGTTTGTAGATTGGGGGGGAACAGTCATTTTCAATTTTACAGTTAAGTTTTTACCTACGTTTATGAAGTGATCGTTTACATAATTAGCGGATTCCGTAGGAGTAGTCTTAATTGTTGTAAGTTTGTGAGCAACATTAGTTTTATCATTATTATTTAAGTAACAAATCGATTTTATAGTTTTCCACAAGAGTTTTGAATTTTTCCCAGCATGGTCTAATCTTTTTTTATCGTATTCACATTTAAGCTTACGAACAAGTTTTTGACAAAAATTTCGGTATCGAGTGTAAGTGATTTTTAATATTTGATCGTCGGGATTCTTTTTTACCTTAAAGTGTAGTTTATCCCGATTTCGCAAACAGCGCAGGACTCCTGGGCTGATCCATGGTTGTAAACATCTCTTTCTGTTTGGGATTTTAATTATTGTTCTATTGTTATTTAATGCTACGCAGATGCAGTTAACCAGAGTTTCGGCGGCTACATTCGGGTTCATAATAAACAATATATCGTTAAGTTTAGATTTGATTTCTTCCAGTACTGCAGTGTAGTTAACTGAGGTTTTAGATTTTACAATGTTAAGTCGCGCTGTTTTTCTCCTTAGGTTTAAAATAACTGTAGAATGATCGGTAGGTGCGTTTGTTAGAACAATCGATTTAGCTGGGTGAACTGTTTTTAGCATTATATGGTCATAGCACATTTTTTGCCGCGTTGGAAGTCGATGGGCTGGCAATAGTCCGTGATACGCAAGCATCGTTAAGTAATTAGGGCAGTTTGAGTCTATTGAGTCGATTTTTATATCAATGTTAATGTCACCCGTGACAATAACGTTTTTATATGTTTTATATTATTTGTTATTATGATGTTAAATAATGAAAAAGTAGCTGCTATTAAAAATAACAATTTCCTAAGATAAAAACTTTATATCACTTTACATCCGTTTATAATTGCGGTAAGGCTCAGATCCTGGAAATCCTATCTTCCAGGCACCAATCACGGCGGCAGACGTAGATTCATAGACATATGTTTATTGCTCACTCGTCATGATAAAAACTTGAATGTCACAACATTGTAACACCAAGTTTAATGGAGTCTGGAATGTTGTCCCATTTCCGTCAGTATATTGTGGCATAAGGCAAATCCACACTGTATAATTTAATAGCCAGTAATTCTGTTCCGTTTTAATTAAAGTTAATCCTATATGGCGATCAGCTGTTAATCCTATAACATCACGTAATTGATAGGTAGAGTTATCACCTGTGCATTTGCTCGGGTGAGCTGGGAATTAAGTGGCATTAGAAGCTCGTAACAAAGATTGCATTATGCATCTCAAGCAGGGTAGTGAAAGTGAGTAGATAAAGTGTAAATTGATATAAATATTAAGACATTTATTTGATTATAAATGTACCGGCTTAACTCACGTGCGTTTTTCGGGATGACCTGACTAGTTTCGGACCTGTACGAGGTCCTTCCTCATGAGCTCGCGGCGCTTGAAGCGCGGTCGCGGCGGAGAGTAGTCGAGCCATCCCGAAAAAACGCACGTGAGTTAAGCCGCTAGATTTATAACCATGTGTATAAATACTCACGAAATATTTAATAGTAAACAATTATTGGGGGCGGTAGATTACAAAACACGATAAATAAAGGTGATCCCGTTTATCATAGTTCTAGATCTTAAGATTAATAAGCGTCTATTACTACCCTTATTTAATAAAGTCGATTGTGCTCTGGAATAAAATTAATTCGATACACATTAAACATACAATCGATACGCCGTAATGTCAAATATTTGATAAATGATGTGGGGAGTAACCACCATCTCAGGAGCCCAAGTCAACCTCACCTGCACGTGGTGCACCCTGCTATAACAGACGAGGCTCTGACGACCGGCTGACTGCGGTATAGCGCAATCTAAATAGGCACGACTAAATGTCCTGGCCGCCGACGGGCAGCAGCGTCGGTGGTGCGAAAAGCTGTGCCCTGCGATCTTCAACCCGCATGCCCAGCGTGGAGATTATGGGCATAAATCCCCTTTTGGGGAGGCCTATGTCCAGCAGTGGACGCGAATAGGCTGATAATGATGATGATGATGAAAACCTATTGTTATACATACTTCTAATAAAATTAATCAGTGTGTTACGAAATATAATAACATAACGAATAATCAAATCCGTAATGACGAAATACATATATACATAGATAAACGTAGATAGATAACATATGACAAATTTATTTTGTACTGAGCAAAACTTTGTTATATGTCGGAGACGGTCATTAGTACGGATGTTGTGCTGGAGATGGCAACACAGACGCGGTGACGTTGCCTCCGGTCATTAGTATGGACATTAAGCGTATCGAAGATAGTCAATAGTACGGATGGCCAACGAAGCGCAACATGATAGATAGCAGCACTATCGCAATGTCGATACAAGAAGCCTTGCTGGTGGGGAGACGTTGGATGAAGAGACACTATTTCTATCTTGTCTTCGAAGAGAGCGGATCCTCCACTCTAGGAACTGTTACTTTTACCAGTTAATTTTAAAAAGATGCATAAACACACTTCTGGAGTTTTTCGCCGCTTCTTCTCCATAGCGACGTATCTTCCGAAGCGCTGCATGTACGCACACTTGTACAAATGCCGGTATACTGAATAAAGACAGTCTTATATCCATCGTTCATAAATTACTTATTGTATTTTAGTAGTAATCATTATTAGGAGTGTAAAGGTTCCAATTTTTTTATTTATTTATTTATATACACACATTAAAAGAAAACAGCTTTAAATAAAAACAACAAATGAGGCAGAAATTATATCTCATCTGTTGTGCCTAAGGGAAATTTACAACACGTGATGGTGACCGGCTTATGCCGCTTTAACCAATCCTAGGTGTGGCTAAATGCTCTAGCCGCCGACGGACAGTAGCGTAGGCGACAGACAACCTGTCCTGCTGAATGCTGATGTTATCATCAGTATTTCCTGTCCCAAGACCACAGTCTGTGAGCGATGCGCTGACACATAAAAATCGGATAACTTTTTTACAAAATTAAAAAAGGTATACTTGACACAAGAAAAAAATAATATCACCGGAAAATTCAAGTCAATTTTTAATAGCGTTACCTTGGCGTACCCACGAGCACATGTAACATTGTAACCGAAATATTATTTAGGTCAAACATGAATGAATGCAGTATACCTGTAAGAACATTATACCCGTATAGTATATAAAAAAACAGTTAAAAAGAGACAAACAAGAACAAAATTAAGCAATTGAATATAGGTATAAACAAATTAACAAAACATGAGCATTGTAATCGCGCTACAGAGAGCAGATTATACTGTGAAATCTTCATGGAGAATTGATTATAAATGTCCATGTTGTTAATGACTGGCATAGGGCAAATGGTATAAAGGTAAAAGTATTGTCGAAATATATTAGGTATTGAATTTACTTATGTTATTTAAACAATGACACATGTCGTGATATCGTATTCACTGATCCTTTTATCGCGAATTACCTCCAACATTTCTTGATATTGTCTGTCATCATGACATTTATAAAAGCAGACTGTTTGGCCACCATCGTTGGTCGAGTTTAGAAGTTATCTTGTGAATTAATTCGTAGATATAATGTTACATATCGCACAAAGAAGATTAAATGTGATGTCATCTGTATCTATGTCGC
Source organism: Microceris scylla (assembly GCA_018245595.1). Taxonomy (NCBI): domain Eukaryota; kingdom Metazoa; phylum Arthropoda; class Insecta; order Lepidoptera; family Hesperiidae; genus Microceris; species Microceris scylla. The sequence continues at coordinate 5,633 of DWDT01003008.1, read as the reverse complement.
AGTAAGATAGTTAAAACCGTAATATAGTTATATCCCTAGGGATATAATTACATATATACAGGAACATAGTTATGCGAAAGCGATTTATTACTATCTTACTAGGAATATAATTATAATATGGTTTAAGTCTAGTGATATAGTTATATTACTGAATTAAGTTTAGTGAAATGATTGTAGGAGTGTAGTGCGGGGGTGCGGGGGTGCGGACATAGTAATATGTTTATTTATAATGACACTTTTTAAGTCAAGTAAGTATAACAACAGAAATCTACATACACATTTGCATTATTTCAAAATGCGGAAAGACGTTCAGGTGACATCGAAAGGAATCGGTTAGGTTAGGTTAGAACAGGGACCGACAATGCACGAGCCGAGCGAGCGAAGCGAGCGTGTCGCGGCAGCGGCCGGCGAAATTAACTGCCTCGTTGGTCGTGTTGTAAGTGCGAATGCCGAGCGGGAGGTCCCGGGTTCGATTTCCGGGTCGAACACTACAAAAATTTTCTAATTTAGATTTTCAAGTAGTGGTTCGGAGTCTGGATAATGTGTCCGATGCATGGCAATAGGCTCACCACCTATTCCGTAGAGGGACGTAAACGTAAACGGTGAAACGTGGGAGTGTTCTGCATTCCTCTGCCTACCTCTTCGAGGATTATAGGCGTGAAGTTACGTTTTTATTAAATAAAATAAAGACAAAATGTAATATGTGATCCCCAGTTGTCTGAGTTACGATATTTGAAAAACTGAACGTTAATATAATAATTAATATTTCACTAATAAACGTCTCGTTAGTGTTTACAGACATAATTACAATTATAATTATGTATTGGCTTATCTTACGTATGTTCTTCGGGATGGCCCGACTAGTTTCAGACCTGTACAGGTCCTTCATCGTTAGTTTTCTGCAATACAATACTACTGCGTACATATATACACATACATACACACACATCATACACACACATCATACACACAGATACATACACACACATACATACACACACATACACACACACATATATATATACATATGTATATGATATTATAAAAAATAAAACAAGCAAGTAAAGCAGTCAAGTTCTATATTTAATTGTTTACTTAATTTATTTTGTACAAACTTCAACAATATATATAATAAATACTCAATTAAATCTCTATCATTCAGCAAACTGAACTCACTTTTTGTCATAGTTTAGTTAAAGAAATAATACAATGATATCGTAACTTATTGTCTAAACTTAATTTAACACAACTTCTTTGTGCCAATATGCCTAATATTAGATACACTTCTGTTTGGTTTGACCAACACAATAGTTATTTCACTTTGAACCGGGATTAAAGAAAATATATAATAAGGAACAACATGAAACGGCTCGTTCTATTTATATTTCATTTTACTTGGGTCCTCATCAGTGAGCAGGAGACACTTTGCCGGTTGCCAACTCTAAAATTTATCGTGACTGGTTTTGCTTGCTAGCAATACCACTGTAAGCAAACAAAACCATAGATAATTGAAGTTTTAAAGTTGGTAAACGTTCGGCGTCCCGCGTCTCAACAGTAGAGGCCGCTGAAAATATGTTTACATGGAACTTACAAACTTTTGTTATCTCCTTACGACGATGAGGCCCATAATTATTTTCTTCGATTACTTAATTAGATAGACACTGATGGTCGGTGTAGTCAATTCTATTTTAAATAATTCGGGTGTTCATAAAACAGTAAATATACATGGCACTTAATGGTTTTAGCGCTTTAAGGTTTCTAATCACTACAATTTACAATTTTTGATTGAAAACGAATTTTTTGACATTGCATTTGAGTCTCGTGTTGTTCCCATCCCGGCAGTTTTAGCCCATTGCTACTTCTTCAATATAATAACATAAATGAACCAAAATAATCATGACATCAGAAGGCGGGCGCGGAGCGTGTGCGAGCGACGGGGAATTTCGCTGGAACACACCCCGCACGATGTTCTTTATAAAAGTATCTACATATTTATTATCTGTAACCGTAACTATTATTGCAGAATACGTGCAAACCGTTAAGCGTCTCGTTTCAGTTACAATACACCGACTCCTTACATGTTGCAACACAATATATATATCGTCCTGCACTTCAATCGATATTTTAAAACGAATTGTAAAACAACCTGCACACAACTATTCAGTGACATGTTTCATAATTAAAAGCGAAATTCGTCGAGCACACGTTAACGTTATTGCTTGAAGCTTATTATGTATCGCTGCGACTCGCTGACGGCGACATGATACGAGTGTGTGTGGCGACGTGCGGTTCGGGATCACCCGGCGATAAGCACTCATTATATACAGTAGAAGAAAATTGACCACTTCCAAAGTTAATTTACAAAATTTAATGATTCATTAAGTTTGTTGTGCTAGAATAGACAATACTGACGGAACTCAACCTTCAACGAATCGAGACATCGCATACCATCAGAGTCGTACGACGCGGCGATCTCTGCACTCGCTTCGCGCGACTTCACACGACTGCGCTACATCCATTATCTAGAGAGATGTCAATCGAAAAATAAAAGTATTTCAATAATATCTACCTTACTCGGTAAGGGACGTTCGATCTCTTAGGTATATCAATTATCTTATGGCTAATTACGGTGACGTCTCGGATAGCAGACTCGGTTCGCTCGTTGAGGGTATCGACAATGCATCTACAGCGCAGAGGGTGGCGATGCGGGTCTGACGCAGCTAATGTAACCCAGGGGAAGGCAATTACATTAACTACGAGAAGGGCGCGTTACGTAAAATGGCTCGATTCCTATCATGCGTACTGATTTAGGACGGAAGTGAACTCTGATTCCGATTTCACTGCTGACTGGCTAAGCTTACATAGATAACTTTGCAAAAATTTCTCTAAACTTTCTTTAAATTTCGAGGCGATCGACCTCGACTAGAAGGTGAGACGCGATGTCGTCCGGTACGGTAAGAAGCTTAAAAATTGGAACTATTAAAAACTATTATGGACAAAATTGATATGAACTGGCGTAGCCATTGCTTCCCTTAAGCGTTAGGTATTAGATACGATTATACTAATGTCCGAACGCAATGGACGAGAAAACGAACGTGACATCCAATATGTGATGTTAAAATATCTTTTCCTCAAAATGCATCATGCCATAGTTTTGAGCGCGTGTCTGTGCCAGCCGAAGTGGGCCGCCACAGACTCGACCGAGTAAAGCGAAACTTATCAAAGCAATAGTCACTCCGCGTCGCTCTCTGGCACTCGACTGTGACTGAAACCTCTGTTCGATACCATTTCGGGGAAGAAAAATGATATCTCACAGCGACTTCGCAGCTAAATTAGACAATCTCTATAATGATCGCATTCAGTTTAAAATTTACATAGGTAGTATTCGTCGAATATAAAAATAAGCTTTTAGAGTTTTCTCAGTTTTATCCGATACCTTATATTACGTACAACACTAGTGACAATCAAAATAAAACTGCGTGCTCGCTAAAACGATTCTCACGAATGGACACTCAGCTCCTCCTGGAACGGGGAAACGCAATAACATAACGTGATCTAGTCGATACTGTAGTCACGGTAAACGCGAATATCAGTCGCAAAACAAACAGTCTCGCAAGCTTCGGCCACGCGAATACAAAACACTCCAACAACACTCCGAACGTCTAACGCGCAAGACTAACGTCCACGAGAGAACGGCGCGGCGCAGCGGCAGGGCCCCGCTCGCGTCGTCACCGCGGCCCGCCGACACCACGGACACGAAACTTCTAGCGTAAAAAATAATTAAGTGCGCTTGGGTGGGCTCAAGAGCTCGGGTAGCGGTGCGGGCAGCGGCAGCGGCGCGTCGTCGACGAGCGCGGGCAGCAGCGCGAGCGCCAGCGCGGGTCAGACGGGCGCGGGCGGCGGCGCGGGCTCGGGCGGCCGCGGAGCCGCCCCTGCCGCCTGCAGCACCACGCGGTGTCCGTTGGGCGTCACGGCGTCCAGGAGCACGGCTGTGGGCGCGCCCTCCGCGCCGCCGCCCTCCGCTGGCTCCTCGTGTGCGCGCCGGTGCCGCCGCCACGCATGCTGGATCAATCGTGCGCAGTACTCCTCGCGTTGCCGCCACAGCGTTGACGACACTGGCTCATAGCCAGCTTCGTCGGGCCGCCCGACCTCCAGGTCGCCCGTCTCCTCTATCGGGTTGCCTTTTCGCGCAAAGAAGTCCTTCGTCAGTGCATCTAGGATGTCCACGCAGAACATCATGTCACCGCGACATATTGGTATATCCATAGATATGATTTTGTATTTGTTCGGTTTGTGGATCTGCAACGGCGGCTCGAGAACGTCCAGGAAATCGGACAATTGATCGTAACGGATATACTGAGTCCCGTCGGGATCGAACCTCTGCCAGATCTCGTAATACATGTCGTAGTCGTCATCTGTTAATCCTTCTTGCACGTCCTCGGTTGCCTGAAAATTAGAAATAATTTCGAATTAAAAGACTAGTAATAAAAAAAGATTTTTTATATCAGAGGTTTACGGAGGTTTACGAAAGTATTTATTATGGGAATACGAGAATTTTTTTATGTATACCTGTGAGTAGTTCTCGAGAATGACGGCAATGTACATGTTGATAACGATGAGGAAGGAGATGACAAGGTAAGAGAGTAGATAGGTAATGCCAATGGTAGCGGAACCACAATTCCCGGGCGAACCCCGCTCGTTATCCGGCAAATCACATTCTTCTTCATTTATAATACCATCTAGTACACCATCCCACCCCGCTGATGTCGACATCTGTAAAAAGGATATTTTAAGCAAGTCATGTTTAATACTACGCGTGTAGTAAGAGTTAAATATCAACAAATATTACCTGAAATAGTAGTATCATGCTCTGGACGAACGTCTTAAAATTATACACGTCGTCAAGGCCACCTTTATTTTTGACGTGCATAAAAAAGGACATTCCAAATATCGCGAAGATAAACATAACGAGGAATAACAATAGGCAGATATTGAAGAGAGCTGGCAGTGACATAGCCAAAGCAAACAACAATGTTCGGATACCCTTCGCACCTTTCACCAGTCGAAGTACTCTACCTACTTTTGCTACTCGTACTACTCTCAGTAGAGTCGGTGATACGAAATATTTTTCAATAATATCACTCAACACCAAACCTGGAAAGAGATACGATAAGTTAAGTAAACAGACATTATTAAAGATATCTAACACCAAAGTATTATGTCGTACTCACTGAGAATCGAGAACATCACAACGACGAAGTCAAATAGATTCCACGGCTCCACAAAGTAATGATATCGTAGGGCGAATATTTTCAACAGGCATTCGGAACTAAATATTACTATAAATATCATGTTCAAATAATCGAGGACAGAACTGAAAGTGTCTGACTGCTGGTAGTGGTCTAGCGTCATGGTCAACATGTTTAATCCGATGAACAACATGATAATCATGTCGAACTTTTTATCCGTAACTATCTCAAACACGATTGCTTGTGGTCGCCACTGCAAATAAAATGAAATAGAATAAGCAAATCTATTATATAAAAATGAATGTTAGTATGTATGTTATCGATGAACTCAAAAACTTCTGTACCGATTATTATGAAAATTGGTATATATATGTATTTTTCCAC